>VMKM01004772.1:0-12744 GCA_008360985.2 Macquaria ambigua | reverse complement strand
GACCAATGAAAACAATGCATAAAACATGCTCTGCATGAAATATAATCCAAAGCATGTATATGAAGCATTCTAATTTACTCACCATTGTGTGACTGTTGCAGCATTCACTTCTGGGAGCTGGATGGTGGTCTCACTCATCACCTTAGCATTGGTGATGATGCACTCTCGGATGTGCTTGTAATTACGTGCCACCATTGTAAATCGTGACACCCTCACTCCCTCGCAGCGCACAGTATTTGGGTAGAGATCACAGAGCCTTGTGAAGATGGCCTCCACCACTCTGTTGCAGTCAGGCCACTGTGCGGGACTGTGAGCCCCAACAAAACACCTGCAAATAACAACAGAATACATATTACTAATATAGATTGTTTTCAATGTGTGATCCTTGTATGTGTCTTAATGTATGTAATGTATGTTTTGGATCCCAGGAAGAAAAGCTGGTTGTCAAAGCGTTAGCTAATTGGGATCCTTCAATAAACTTAACTAAACTAATACTGGAGTTTAGCTGGAGACAATATTTCAGCCAGTGTTAGTTATTTTACGAATGTTTAGACAATCAAGACCCTGTGTTTGCTTAATTTAACATACCTTTTGGTGCTCTCCACACCTGGTGCCACAATCTTCTTAGTGGCCCCGAATCGTCCCTGTATTAGGGTGGTTTGGTGACGTGGTGGGTAAACGGTCTTCTTCTTGTCATACTCCCCCAACGCCTGCCACAAGGTGATCTTGGAGCACTCTTCTCCAGTCAAGGCAAGACGGTGGTCTTTGAGTCCAACCAAAAAGTCTGCCAAGTCCTGCACGGCTCCATACCCCTCAATATTGTCAGGTCCAACACAATCCTAAAATGAAAGATAATTTTAGAACTTATGATAGCAGCAATGAATACTACTAATCACATGCGAGCACAGCCAACATAACCCAAATTTAATTTATAAACATGTAAATGTACATTTAAAAAGGAAGTGGCTCCTTACATCATGTGAAGAGGACTTTTCAGATGTTGGAAGATCAGTTTCTGCCGATAATTGGTCCACTGGGGATACATGAAAAAAGGTAAATATTTAGTTTAAATTTGTCTTTAAGTGGGAATATCTTTTAATATAAATTTAGAGCTAGTGTAACAACAAATACTGAAACTCTGTGAATACTTCAGTAAAACTCACAGCTATGTGCTCCAGGAGAAAGTGCTGACACTGATTGAGTGAGCAAGGAGCTGGTTGCAGAAGATGTCAGTGGTGATGGAGGGACCACAAACGGTGATGACATGGAACTGGGTGCAGGAGATGTCAGTGGTGATGGAGGGACCACAAACGGTGATGACATGGAACTGGTTGCAGGAGATGTCAGTGGTGATGGAGGGACCACAAACGGTGATGACATGGAACTGGTTGCAGGAGGAGTTGGAGATGACGGGACCATAGATGTTGAAGACATCGATGCTTGTGAGGAGGCAGCAGGTGTTCGTTCTGTGTCGAAGGTGGGTACAGTGATGTCCTGAAACTCCTCAAGTTCAGCATAAACTTCATCCACCTCTATATGAACATCAGTGTTTTCTGACTCTTCAATGGCTATCTTGTAGTCCTGCAGAACTTTACCAGTTTGCTGATAAAGGTATTCCACTCCAATAAGCTCATCTTTAAAATATAAAAACATTGACAATTAGACAATATATCAGGACATAACTCAGTGGTAAAATGGTATTTTTACATTTGAATGAAATTGTCACAAAAAACAACAAATATAATAGTTATCTACCAGTGTATTTTCTTGGCCCGACGTAAGGGATGATTTTCTCGCCCTCCTCTGCAAGAGTATTGGCAGCATGACGGAGAAGATGATTATAGCAATGTGGCTGCTGCTCATCAGATGTTGCTGCCACAGCCCGGTCCTCGTTCCACCTTGCAAGTCCATCCAAAAGATACGCCTGGAAGAAGGTGTAAAAAACCTGTAAAGTAAATTCAGAAACAAAAAAACAAATAAATAAATCTCATAATTATTATAATTATATATTAATTAATAATTACATCTAATCATGTTTTAAAATTTTAAGGATCTCTATTGGGATAAGTGTTGAAGTGGGAAATGAATTGTGTTAACTGTTAGTATTTCTATATATGTTAGTTTATCTATATAAAATATCTGTAATGTACTTTATATAATAACTAAATTTCCTCTCACTATGTACTCTGTTATTTGTATTCTGTATTGAAGCAAATAAACCTACGTGAATTGAACTTACACTCAGTCTCTGTTGCAGTTTGTGCATTTGTCTTTAACTTAACATTCACTCGTCAGTGAGGGTAGTGGTACCTCACCAACATTTAATTTACTAAAAGTTAAAGTTTATTAACAACAACCTGTCCTGAAGAAGACGCAAAAGAAGAAAGAAAATACACCACAATGAGAAAAAGGATTCACATATTTAACCTGGGATGAATCGGTTCAGGTGCAGGTGAAATGACTCAAGCGATGTGGAGCCTCTGGCACAGCAGTAGGTTGGCAGACGGTGCCCTCCCTTCACCACAGTTCCCGTCTGCGTGTAGAGCTGCACACCTGGAGGATCCTGGATGCAGGCCACATGCTTCCACTGGGATTTCCGGATCTCGCTCATCCGGGCCGAGTTGATTAGCGGCACTCCCAGAGTGTCACGACCAGCGGCTCCATCAAAGGACTGGATATGGCTCTCAATCAGAGCCTAGGTCTCTTCGGTCCCACGGGTGGTTCTCCTGCAATGCAGGCCTAGCAGCACATCAGCATCGGATGGTTGTATCCCATTAGCTTCTAGCTCTGCACGCTTCGCCTTCTTCAGGGCTGTCAGGTCATCCTGGTCCCACATGAAAATACAGTGGCTGAGGCGACTCATGAAGGTGGCATACAACTGGTGAGAGTCAGTTGTGCAACCAACAGCAAACCTCCGCATAAAGTGCCATATATCTAACCGGATGGTCATTTGCTCCCACTCTTCAAACATCCTCCTCAGAAGAGTGTTGCCACAGCAGTCTCGGTCGACATATAGTACCTCAGGAGGAGCCACCCCAGCCACTCTGTACCGCTTGATGAGGCCTTCAATCATCGGCCCGAGACCAAAACCTTCGCTGGCTGTGAGCACGGACATGATAACCTGTCCATGCTCATTACCAACATTTGTTGCCCAGGTAGCGGTGCCATAGCTGTGTCCTGCAAGTTTTCGGGCCACCTTTTTCGTGGAATCCATCTTTAAGATCCGACCATATTGCGAAGTGATGGCGGTCTTGATTTCATCCAGCCTTTGCAGGACATCCTGGGCATAAACCTGCATCAGCCACCGGTGCTTGGGGACAGGAGGCATGGCAGGTGGAGGTTCAAATGTCACCGGCAGGATCAGACCCGATTTGACAGCACTGGCAATCCCCTTGCAATCTGTCAGGTACTGGACTGTCTTCTGCAACCAGACCTCAGCATGACGCTCCTGCAGCTTCCGCTGGATCTGGCTGCTGCTGTTTCTCAGCCCTCGCTGACGCATCAAGCTAGCTACCTCGACGTCACATGCAAGTTTTGCTGTAAGGATCCAAGGGAACTGCACCCTGTGGCCAATGTCAAACTGGGAGACGATGCCATGGCTCCAGCTGATAACCTTCCGCTTGCATCTTCGGCAGGCCAGGTACTCAGATGCAACAAAGTACATCTTCCCCACAGCCACAACCTGCCTGATCTTCTGATGTAGGCCAGCTGAGGTCAGAAGTTCTTTGTGACAGTCTGGATGCGGACAGGTCAGCTTGACATGCCACAGCTTTCGTGGCATCCAGAGCAGCAGGGGATGGCCAAAGTAATTTTCCAGTGGAGGAGAACTACTGGTCTTCAGTGGCATCTGCGGAGGATACCACCAAAGTCTGTCCACCCTGCTGAAGTCCAGCTCAGGATACCCTTGTGCTGTCCACCTGAACAGGGCCTTGGATATCCACCTCTGGTCCACTTCAGACAAGGTGTGTATCCAGCCAGCTGGAAGACAGACTCGTCGTGCTTGAAAAAACAAAAACAATAAACACATAAATAAACAAATGCAAATTCAATTTAGTACCTTTCACTTTACTTTATTATCCCTGGAGAAAACTTAAATAAAAAGTAAATAAAACAAATGAACATCACCAGTACCACTCACAGACCTGACAATTTTGCAGTCATTAATATTGTGTTGTATGTTAGTTAATAAAAAGTAAAGTATAAACATGTGCCTCCTCCAATCTAATTGCCTCTGCCAGCAGTGTGCTGTCATCCAGCTCAGTGGACACAGAGGGGTGGGCAAGGGTGTGTGGGGGACCTGAAGCTGCCTCAGTGGACACAGTCGGGTGGGTGAGGGTGGGCGACGGCTGTGTGCGCGCGTGGGTCAAAGCTAACAGAAACAAAAAGCAGGACAAACAGATAAACATCATGAGTATTGAACAGCAATAAATACTAAACATAAAAAAAATTGTGTCCATTGTGTCTGTAAGGTTTAGACTGCCATCGGCCCGTCTCCTGAAGCGAGGTTCCATCTAGATTAAAAAATCAAAATATAAAGAAAACAGAACAGGAACAGATGTAAATAACACAGCTGTGGAAGATGAGATGGACAAAACATTTGGTAACACATTATGTAAGGCAGCTATGTATATTGTATTATTACCAGTTATATTCAGTCATGATCGCCTTGTAATGTTGATTTTATATCGTGCTTTGTCTATGTATATTTTTCCCAACAGGCTCAAAATGTCAGATAACATCCCAGAATCACTATAAACAGAGACAGTATGTTATACTCTACAATCCACATGTTATCACGACACAATACACAGGTGCAGTCAACTTGTCATCACATAAACATAGTACAGACAACCGTATACAGTAGGTACATGGTAACGCATGTCAGTAGGTCAGAAGTAAAGCATTGTACGTGCTATCACAAGTATTATACCATTAAACACTGCTTATGCCCCATTTACACAGTTCTCTTAGTCTGCTAACTTAGCTATTTATTCATTCATTTACAGTAAACTTACGTAACAGCACGACGGGCTAAAGTAAAATGAAAAAGTAAAATAAAGTGGTAACATTTGCGGTACTGTACTGTACTGGACACCTGTTTGTAACTTAATGTCCATTTAATGACTTAGCTCGCTAATGTCATCAACAGGCAGGTTAGTTTGTCGTGATATGTTAACGTTAAATTGACTTTACATCAACGTAATATTAGCAGTAAATCTTAAAATCGCTATCGGAAAGTAAACTGTATAATGTTAATACAGTGACGGGACAGGTAGCTAGCCATTCGTTAATGTTAGCCTACTGAGCCACAGGTTATTCATAAAATATACATTTGCCAATTTATTTGTATTGACAATAGCTATAAAGAATGTACTTACTTTTGAAATGTTGGTTAAGAAGTGGAGCAAATGAACAGGTCGTTATTGTCAATTTTGTTTTTCCACTCGGCAGCCGCAATGTTTCCGGGCGCTCCTGATTGGTCAATTCTTGGTAGTTGCTGGGGGAAATCTTGGTAGCGATACGAGCGCTGATTGGCCATAGCATCCAAATCTTGGTAGATTCTTGGTAGCAGACGGAAACGCAATTGGCTGTCACTACCAAGATTAACCTTGATTTACAGGCGGCAGGGAGCGCCACCGTGCCACCCTAAGTAGACAGACATTAATCTCATATTTCTTTTCACTTCTTTATTGTTGACTCAGTATATCCAGAGGCTGAACAGAACAAAGGATTCAAAAACAACATAAAGACCATTGGTGGTCAAGGTGAAAATGAAAATGTAAATGTAAGATAACAAATGTAACAGTGCTTTAAACCTTATAATAAACAGGGTTCGTACAGCTATACTGTAAAAGTCAAGCACTTTTAAGGTACCTAAACCAAAAATGTCCAGACTCTCGAAGCCTTTGTTATCACATCTAAATTGTGCCTATAAATACCAGGTTACAACAAACAAATATGGTGACAGGATCATTTCATTTCAAACATTAAAAGATTTTAGGTTTACATGAGTGATTGTAGATGTTGAATGTTGAAAATCAAGCATTTTTCAAGGAGTATATTCAAATTCAAGCATGTTCCTAACCTTGAAAACATAACGGTGAAAATTAAGCATTTTCCACACTTTCAAGACTTTGTACGAACCCTGTTAGGGGAGTTAATTCTGGTAATTCTAGTTTCAAGCATTAAGTTACTCAGAACCAGTAATAAAATCTTATTATTAAGTACTTGAAGACTAAAAAGCTTGAAACAAGTGAAATGCTCTAACATAAAAACTGCCTGGTGAAGAAATATCTTGTCAGACAAAATCAAGCATATATTGCCTTGATTTAAGATATTTCATCTGACTTAGATTTCGCTTTTTGCAGTGAATGTGTGTCTGCAAACTATAAAGGAATCATATAGGCTACATACCACAGCATCACAGTGCAAGACGGCAAGACTTGGTGTTGATATAATTTCAGTGAAACAGTGATATAATTTCATTCCAAAATGTCTGTCAGCTCCTTTTCAAATGAAAGAATAGATAAACTGTTCAGTCAGCCTGTGAGCATAGTTGCCTTGTTGCTTGTTTTAATCCGGTTAAAAGTGAAAAACAAGTGCTCAACTGTGCAGCTTGTTATTGGAAGAGTAATGAGTGGCCGAAGTAAACAGTTAATGTTTGGAAAAAGGTCTTTGGGTCAGGAGTAGAGAACCTCAATTAGTGAGGGACAAGAATGACCCCCACTTACTTTTCTTTATCTGCTATACAAATACAGTCAGTTCAGGGCCTTCAATGGAGAGTCCATAATGCGCACTTGCTGACCGCAGTTCCTCCTCCATCTGGCAAAGTGAGTCCAACGTTGGCGAAGATGCTGCAGCCTTCATCATTCCATATGAATTGCTCTGGAAACAGTTACTCAGTTCGATAAGCTGTTTGTCCAGAAAAGCAATCCACAAGTATGTAAAGAGTGGTTGCTCCGAACGGGTGCAGATCGTCCAGCTGTAGATGTGACATGAGAGTCACTAAACCTGGAAGGCAGTTTTCTTCTTTCTCTATTTGTTGTGTCTCCATTATGGCATCACACAAAGTTAAAACTCTACCCACTGAGTCAGATTTTGAGCTCCATTTAATATCTGTGGAATGTTGATGTTCAAGGCAAAGTCTGTCGGGGTGAAGTTCTTTCTGGATCTCTAAAAACGTGCATGCCTGTTCAGTCCTGTCATGAAGTGATGCAGCGAATTGAGAACTTCAAAGAACGTGGCGAACATGGGACATACTTTGGATACAGAGCAAAGCACTAGATTTGTTTAACTTCCTCTTTAATTTGATACCAAATATGTGGCATGTATAGCTTTTTAGACCGAGTTTTATTCCACATATTTCAAAAAACACCAGACAAAACAACAAATGGCACTAAAACTGTTGTAAATAGCTATTTCCTTTAAACCAAACCAATTTCCCTACTCAACTCAGAGATTAACCATTCATTAATTAGATTTGTCTATATTTCAATGTGACTAATATGTAACAAATCTAGAAACAGTAAAACAATTATGTAGTAAATCACTTTTGACAGAAAATTCTGATTAAAATATACAAATAGATTTTCTATAAAATATGATAAGAATTGGCCATTTAGCTGTATTAATTTTATATAGTTAGAGAAATTACTAAAAAAGACCAAACCAACTGCAAATGCAGATTCAAGAACAAACTGCCAAACACTGAAACAGCCCCATCATCAGGCGGATAGGCTACTTTACAGCATGCCGAGAAACTCTTGGAAGCATGGTCCCAGTTTGCAAAATGGCACTGCGCAGGCGGAGCATCCAAAAATTGTCTCTAAACCCCGCCCACTTTTTGCCCTCCGTCCACTTCTCCGAACACACCCTCTCTTGCGTCCATTGAACTTGACGAGAGAGTGACCTGGCTTCAGATTTCTGATTATGACCTGATGCACAGCGACATCCCCCCCACTCTCTCCCACTATAACCATCACACAGGGCATAGACAAGCTTCAACTTGAAGGCTTTGAGGGAGAAAGGTTACTGGGTAAAGGCCTCTTCAGGTTCACCCACACAATGTAGGCATTGATGATGGTGATGTTTAGCATTCCCCAAAAAACATACTTAACTCAACTCACCCCATCTTGGAATTATAGTCAACAACCAATTTAGGCACAGTTATCAAGTCTTCCTGTTGAAATATAGTTGCTGGTTTCATCACATCATGATGAATTTGTGGTGACAAAAAACACATCCTGTTTGTCCTTCCAGCGGCAAATCATGACATCTCCTACTGACCACTTGATACTCTCGCCTCTCACTTGTTTCCCATTTGTGATGGCCTTGGGAAAGTCTTTTCTATATGGCCTAATGGTACCACAGAAGTAGGTGTCAGCATGCAATAGATCACTTGCAAGGGAGATGGAGGAGAAAAAGTTATCTGTATACAAGTGGTGTTGTTACAGCAGATTTCATTTTTCACTTTCATTAGGTTCATGATGATGATGATTGATGCCCCACTTCACTGGCTTTTTGAGCATATACTGTTTCCACATCAGTCTAGCATCAAATTTAATCGTTGCCTCATCAACAGAAAGGGCTTGCCATGGATGCAGGACCTTGGGAAAAGTTTCCTCCAGGATGCAGAGGAAAGGCCTCACCTTGTGCAACTGCTGCCAGATACACTGCTGGAAGCAGGATCTGACAAATGTATTTATTTGCAGAGTTGCTCATAGCAGTTACAGGGCAAATGTAAGGTTCTCTGAGGGCCTCATCAGTGGACCAGTAGTCAACCAGTGCTGGGAGCTTATGGATGCCCATGAGGATGTTTATCCCAATTAAAGCTTTCATTTCCTCCTTGCATGTCTCAAAGCATGGGGCAAAGGGTTAGGGGTGGCTCATATTCCATGGACGTTCCCGGCGTCATCCTCCAACTTCGCAGTTGAATAGGGATCCAAGACCGTGCACGGGCCAGCGCATGTCACTCAAAGACCTCCCAGCCACATGAACTTTGACCCCACAAATAAATGAGAAGAAGATGGTTAAAGTAGTAGCAAAGACTGTGAGACAGCTGTGTGGAGCCAGCTAGCCATGTATCAAGCCAGAGAAGGTCAAGTGGTCTTACAGTAGCATGTAGTGGTGATGATCCTTGTCAGTAAGTAGATGCTTAGAGTTAAGCATGAGATAAAAGTGAATGGGGTTAGGAAAGTCCAATGATCAGGGTTAAGGGATAAAAACTTAATCTGGTACCCCTACCGAGTTCTGTATCTATGGGGGTGGTGTCAATGGACTCGGGGTGGGATTTTATGATGATATGACATACTTTGGGCATAGTCAGAGTTAGGGCGTGGCCACAGTCAAAATATTTCTGTCACCTAGGGTTAAAATGTCAACTGTTTTTCCTTTGGTCGTAGCAACACAGGACAATGTCCTACTAGGGGGTTTTCAATGATGATGAGCATGCTGGTCTTGGTCCTGAGTTGCTACGGCCTTCCATTCCTGAGATACAGTAACCCAAACACCCAAAAAAATGTTCTGTGGAAAGTGTGTAGGAGCACGTATCATGACCATCTGAGTCATTTGGGACAGGTCTGTGATGAATTTTTTTTGGGACCCAATGTACCATGGTTGAGTTCAGGCACCCCCCAGGGATTGGTTAAGGTCAGGGTTAAGTTGACTGGGTAAGGTGTATTGTTAAATACAAGTACATAAAAGTGACTGTGATCACATGTAAGTATGAATCACAAGAACCTGTGGATTTGAAAGCAATGGACTGTCAAACGCCCCCTAGCGATGGAAAATCAATGTCAGACTTGGTTCCAGTGGAAGTGCAAGGGTCAATCTCCATGTAGAACGTGGTTGCATGTGTCTAGCACATTCCTAGGAAAGGTAATCAAAGGAAAATCAAGTCATAAGGTAGGTAAATAGGTAAGTATGCTTAACTTGTAGGATTAGTCTGGCCTCTCACCTAGGGGTGCTCCACAATGGCTGTAAAATGTACATTGTTTTGTGTGAGTGAGGGAGTGAGTGAGTGAGTGTGTGTATATATGTGTGTTTACATGAACTGTGAACTTGACAAACTGTGAACTTTCTTAAACTATGTGAACTTAGAACTTCATGAACTGTGAACTTTCTTAAACTACATGAACTTAGAACTTCATGAACTCTGAACTTTATGAACAGTGAACTTTCAAGGTTGTTGTTGCCCTTTAGTCAGTTCTTGTCTCTTCTTCTGAAATGCTCTGAATGTCCTGGCTGGAAGCAAATGGGTGTGGCAGTCCTTGATATACTGCTTTTATGCCAGTTTGTGAGTGACTTGTTTGTCCAAGCACACCAAGGATGTCTCCAGGGATGTCCATCAAGGGTTGAGGCCTGCAGGTATGTACCTGATTTGGATTCTTTCAATGTCAGTGGCTTGTGGCTCAGGGTCCACAGCCTGAACATCCTCTGGCTGCAGCTCTTCGTCACTGTCCATCTTTGCCTTCTTGGCCTTGGGTGGCTGGGTTGATGGAAGAAGAGGTATTTTTGGAAGGAGCAGTTTCAAGGGGATGTCTTCATGCAACCTCCAAATCTTCAATCCCCACACCTTGGGCAGCAGGAAGTGTGATTGCAGTTGCAGTTGCTGCATTCTTGCCTGACTCAGTGGCATGGCATGTCCTCAACGAGAGTCTTGAGTGCTTCAAAGGAAATGTTGTCCCCATTCTCCAGCATAGCGATGCAGGACAGGAATGTCAGGAGTTTGCTGGTGTCAGCACCTTAGGTGTCCTCAGGATACATTTCTCCATCCATGGCATGCCATGCTCCTTGTATGGTTGAACGTTTCTGGAGTATGACAGTCCACGCCTCTCGAACTCTGTGCAGACGTCCCCTGTCCCCAGTAGATTTTCTTTGTCTTTTTTGTGTCCCAGAATTTCACTGCAGGGAACCAACAGATCTTCATCTCAGCCATGCCAAGCGGCATGCATTCTTTCACATCCAGACCAGCTGCAGTCAGAAGGGATTTTGCCCTGTCAAAGGTGTTTGGGAAGGCAAAAGCATTGTAACTGACTACAGAGTCAATCAGTGTTTCCATTGTCATGGCACCCCCCAACTGGTGCGGACAGGTTTTGCCCTGCAGTTTGTCAATGGGGATGTCTGAGTTCCTGTGGAACACATCCTTCAGTAGGAGCATCACCAACTGCACACCACCAAGGTGTCACCAAGGTGAGGCTGCCAGCATGTCAGAAAGGGGAAAGATTCTTTCAACCCGTGAAGCCTGTGTGTCTTGTCTCATCCAGTTACTGAGTGGTGGTGGACTGGAATGTGGGGTCAACCCCAAAAACCCACGGTGTCTTGTCACCCTGCTGCTGTACATTGATGAAGTGCCCAAGATCACACTGAGATGGCGGTCTTCAGTGGAGAGTGGGTGGCCATAAATCAGTTCTTCTAATGCCAGCTCATATTGGTAGGACTGCCACGAAGGGTCATATCCTCCCTTGCCCTTATGTTTATCAAAGTTTCCCTTAACATAGCCTGCAGCAAGTGTATGGTCTCCTGGATGACTGTGAGGATTCCTTGACCATTTGGGGGGTTGAGGAATGGGACCAGCATGGCATTGTTGTTGAGAAGGTGTGCTATTGCCTTGCAGTCAAACAGATCCTCTGGTTTTATGATTGATGGCATTCCATTGTCCATGTCATAGAGCAGAACCTGCTCAATATGACACACAAGTGGCTTCATCTTCATCTTGTGTTCCAGGTCCTCCATGTGGTCCATGTAGGTCATAGCCCTTGTGTACATGGTCATAGCAGACTTCTGATGCATAAAGCCACAGGCAGCAATAATGCCACTGACTGGATGCTTGAAAGAACATGCGTGTGTGTGTGTGTGTGGAGCATCAGTGTAGAACTGGATGAAAGTGATGACATGCTGATCATTTTTGTCTCCACATTGTACAATGCCTTAGAGACATCGAGTGGCCTCCCATCAAAGTTACTTTGGAAGTTGGCACACTCTTACATACCCAATGTGGTGTGGAGACTGCCTCTGGTGCCAACCACTTCAAGTCCTGATCTGGACCACAGGACATGCATATGTGAGAGGGTGTCTTAGTCCTCTTTGGCCAGCAGGTTGCATGCAGCGTGTACAGAGATGCACTTCAAAGAAGAGCAGTGGACCAGTTTTTTGACTACAATGCCTTCCTCTGACTTCTGGCCAAACTTTGTCATTGTCAGCATGAAGACAACGTCAGGATCAGTACTGACCTCTGAGATGCACTCGATCAGAATGCCAAGGATGAACGCTTGGTCTTGGATCAACAGATTAAATCTGGCGAAGTTGCTGAGGCTGTTCTTCTGAATGGTAGGTCTGCACATGTCTTTTATCTCCAACTTCCTGAGATTTTCCTTGAAAGTTTGGGTGACCTTGTTAATCATTTCTGCCGCTTTGACCTGTGAAGCATGTGTCAGGAAGCAAGGGTGACTTTGGAGATCACGAGGCAATACAGATATGTTAATGAAGTAGCCACCGTCAGTGTGTCCAATCACGTGTCCATATGAATTTTGGAGTGCTTTTCATGTGGCATCACTGCACTTACGTAACACAATGTGCTTCTTAAGCATTACGCTCCACTTTTAGGCCTTTCTGAGCAAGAACTGCTCATTTTGAACAAAATTGTGAATTTTTCCATTTTTGCCACCGGGAGCCTTCTTTCAGTGTCATGCTCCACTTTTAAGCCCTGTTCCACATTTTGAACAAAATTGTGAATTTTTCCATTTT
>VMKM01004771.1:0-12747 GCA_008360985.2 Macquaria ambigua | reverse complement strand
CAGTGCTCTAGTGGGGTAATAGGGTACTATGAGCTCTTTAAGATATGATGGTGCCTGACCATTTAGGGCTTTGAAGGTGAGGAGAAGGATTTAAATTCTATTCTGGATTTTACAGGGAGCCAGTGTAGAGAAGCTAGTATTGGAGAAATATGATCTCTTTTCCTGGTTCTTGTCAGTAAACGTGCCGCAGCATTCTGAATCAGCTGGAGAGTCTTAAGGGACTTATTGGGGCAGCCTGATAATAGAGAATTGCAATAATCCAGCCTAGATGTAACAAATGCATGGACTAGTTTTTCTGCATCTGTTTGAGACAGGATGTGCCTGATTTTTGCAATGTTAAGTAAGTGAAAAAAGGCAGTCCTTGAAGTTTGTTTTATGTGGGAGTTAAAGGACATATCCTGATCAAAGATAACTCCAAGATTCCTTACGGTGTCGCTGGAGGCCAGGGCAATGCCGTCTAGAGAAACTATATCTTTAGATAATGTGTTTCGAAGGTGTTCAGGGCCAAGTACAATAACTTCGGTTTTGTCTGAGTTTAACATCAAAAAATTGCAGGTCATCCAGGTTTTTATGTCCTTCAGGCATGCTTGAAGTTTAGCTAATTGATTGGTTTCATCTGGCTTGATGGATAAATATAATTGGGTATCATCTGCATAACAATGAAAATTTATGGAGTGCTTCCTAATAATATTGCCTAAAGGAAGCATATATAAGAGAATTATATAAACAGAATTGGTCCAAGCACAGAACCTTGTGGAACTCCGTGACTAACTTTGGTGTGCATAGAGGATTCATCATTAACATGTACAAACTGATATCGATCTGATAAATAGGATTTAAACCAGCTTAGTGCGGTGCCTTTAATGCCAATTAAATGTTATAGTCTCTGTAATAGAATGTGATGGTCAATGGTATCAAATGCGGCACTAAGATCTAATAAGACAAGTACAGAGACAAGTCCTTTGTCGGATGCAATTAGAAGGTCATTTGTAACTTTCACCAGTGCTGTCTCTGTGCTATGATGCACTCTAAATCCTGACTGAAAATCCTCAAACAGCTTGTTGTTGTGTAGAAAGTCACACAACTGATTGGCGACTGCTTTCTCAAGGATCTTAGAGAGAAAAGGAGGG
Source organism: Macquaria ambigua (assembly GCA_008360985.2). Classification (NCBI taxonomy): domain Eukaryota; kingdom Metazoa; phylum Chordata; class Actinopteri; order Centrarchiformes; family Percichthyidae; genus Macquaria; species Macquaria ambigua. The sequence goes on along the minus strand of VMKM01004771.1, from coordinate 11,617 downwards.
TTAGATATAGGTCTATAGTTTGACAATACCCCTGGATCAAGAGTGGGCTTTTTTAGAAGAGGTTTAATCACAGCTACTTTAAAGGACTGTGGCACAAAGCCTTTTAATAAGGACAGATTGATCATATCTAGTAAAGAAGTGCTAACTAAGGGTAAAACTTCTTTAAGCAGCCTAGTTGGGACGGGGTCTAAGAGACACGTTGATGGCTTAGATGAGGAAATCATGGAAACGCCATTTCCTTTCAAGTTTTTGCGATGTTTGCTTTAATTTGCGGGTTTGCGGGTTATACCATGGAGCTAACCACCTCTGTTTTATTATCTTCTTTTTTAGAGGGGCGATAGAGTCCAGTGTTATTCGTAGTGAGCCTGCAGCACTATCAACAAGATGATCAATTTGGGAGGGACTAAAGTTAGCATAGGAGTCATCTGTTACATTGAGACATGGAACTGAATTAAATGCCGATGGAATCACTTCCTTAAATTTAGCTACAGCACCATCAGATTTACATCTTTATTTATGTAGGAATGTTTGCCTAATGGTGTGTAGTCCAGTAATAGGAATTCAAAAGTTATTAAATAATGGTCTGATAAAAAAGGATTCTGTGGAAAGACTATTAGCTGTTCAATTTCAATGCCATAGACAAGAACAAGGTCGAGGGTGTAGTTAAAACAGTGAGTGGGTTTATGTTTATGGACACAAGCCAATTGAGTCTAATAATGAGATAAACGCAGCACTAAGGCTATCATTTTCTACATCTACATGAATATTAAAATCACCTACAATAATTATTTTATCTGTTTTAAGGACTAAACCTGATAAGAACTCTGAGAATTCAGATAAAAATTCAGAATACGGTCCAGGAGCTCGGTACACTATAACAAATAGAATTGGCTGTAGTGTTTTCCAGGTTGGGTGTGAAAGACTAAGAACAAGGCTTTCGAACGAGTTATAATTTAGTTTAGGTTTAGGTTTGATTAATAGGCTTGAGTCGAAGATGGCTGCAACTCCACCTCCTCGGCCTGTGCCTCGAGGAATGTGAGTATTAATGTGACTGGGGGGAGTGGATTCATTTAGGCTAACATATTCATCGTGACACAGCCAGGTTTCAGTAAGACAAAATAAATCAATATTATGATCTGATATTAGATTGTTTACTAGAACAGCTTTAGATGAGAGAGATCTAATGTTTAAGAGTCCACATTTTCTCCTATTTTGTTGTACTGTTGCAGTAGTGGTTTTACTTTTGATTAGGGTTTTATGTGTAACTCCTCTTCTGTTTACTTTTGATTTAAATAATTTAAGTGGTCGGGGGGCAGATGTAATGATTCCTGTAGTACTGGTGTTTGGTATCACACTGTGTTTTTGTACTTACGTTTTTGTACGTACACTTAGCTCTATGCATGCACTGATGTACCGATGGATTGGAGGAATTGTAGGAGGTCAGGTGCAAATTATTCTTTGAATTATTCTACTTTCATCATAAATCAAAAGAAAAAAAATCACATTGAGGTAGTGCAGACCAGAGTCTCAAGAATGTCCCTGTGAATAAAGTAGGTTATGTGTAAGCTAAACTTCAGGCCAACATGTTTTTACTGATGTTGCTTCAGTAAAGGGAAAGCTAAGAGAAACTTAAATGGTGATATTAAGCGACCAGTTCTCCATTTTTGTGCCACTTATAATTGTGAAAAGGTGTTAGACACCGTAGTAAAAGGCTTTATGCTCTTTAAAACTCACTTTCAGATTTGTGAAAACTTTATTTTGTTTTTAAAAGCAAAAGCGTTTTTTTCCATACAGACAACATTCCATTGGACTTGATTAGTAAGTTTCAGATTTGTGAAACCTTTATTCTGTTTGTGAAAACAGAAAAGAACTGTGATTTCACTGTTTTTTCTGCATTCACATTCAGATTTGACATGTCTAAGTATAGACCTGGTCTAATGTGGGCTGGATCGGGAAAAAGCAGTGAAAGAGCCCCTTTTTCGGTTGTTACAGAGTAAAGCTTTCACAAATTTTGAACTGTGTTTTAAAGAGTCTCCCTGTAAATCTAGTTCAGATTTGACAAGTCTAGTGGTTTAGAATAAAGGTTACACAAATCTGAAAGTCAGTTTAAACAGTGTTAAGGCTTTTACAACAATGTCTAACACCTTTTCAAACATACAAGTGGTGCAAAAACTTGTACGACTTGGTCACTTAATGTCACATACTAAATCACATATTAAGTTAACATTCTTGGACATAGACCTGTATCATGCAGATGAATAACTGCTTTTGTAATCAGGTTCTCATTTTGGCCAAATAAAGATTAACAGAAAAACACGAAACCCCTAGACCTGACAATCTCATATAAAAAGTATTGCTGTCAATAATATTGTATTTGCTACATTTTTGGAAAACATGCTGGACTCCATACTCACATGATCCTCACATAATTTGTCAACTCACAGCACTGTTATTGCACTGTTATGTATGGTTGGTTTCACACGTTTTATTTTTAGTTACATTTTTGCCAAGGAAACACTCTTCAGCAGGTTAAATGAGGTGACTGTGGCCCATAATCTGAAGAAATTGGACAGGAAATGTGATCGTTGGCGGCTGGCGGAGACAGACCTTCAGACCTTCAGAATAAAAGCAATCACATTTTAAATGGTTTAAAGTATGGCACGGTAATTTAGTATTTAATCTTAATACGTACTAAATGTAATTAAAATACTATAACATACATCATTTGTCACTGAAGAGTCTAACCAGCGGGTGAAGTTTTTCATTCAATTGACATGTGTGGAGAGGGCGCTCTTATTCTGAAGGGTACGGACAGGAAGTGTTCTTTTTGTTGCTTCTGGCACAGTAAAAGCATAAAAAGCTGCTGGAGGTACCTCTGACACACAAGTCTACGTAAATCCAGCTGTACAAAGATCATTTTGACAACTGTCGAAGACGAGAGACAGTGATATCAACAGGGAAAGTTGACAGAGAGATAATTTATATGGTAAGACATACATACTACATACATTATGCAATGTCAACTGTTTACAAAGATGTCAGTTCTTCTGTCCCGGTTTGACCACCTACATTCAACTCAACAGCTTGTTTGATAGTGGAAAGAAAATAATTCAGCTCATTGAGGAGCTGCTGATATCCAAGTGAAGGTTGGCGCTTTACTAAACACTAACGTCTCGTTTTTCAAATACTACACGGTGTGTGTAACAGGCGGTGACAATGGGACAAGACAGGGTTTAATAGCAGTCACTTCATCTGACCATCCAGTGAATATAATTCACGAATATGAATGCGTGAAGCAGAACCTTAACCCATTAATCATTTTATAATCCCCAGATTTATCTAGTGACCCTTTGGAGGGGTCCGACCCTTAGATGAAAAACCACTGGGCTGCACTACCTAACTGTATATAAAGTAATTAAAAGTAGGTCCACCCCAACCAGCTTCAACAGTAAAATTCTATTTACACATTGTTGCATCAGTATTAAAAATCGAATCATGTCATATATAATAATATATCAGTCACAGGGGACATTTTACTTCAGAACGAGTACTTTTACTTTTGATACTTTAAGTACAGTTTGCTAATAATACCTCTGTATTTTGACTTAAGTAGGATTTTGATCTAATCATCTTATTTCCTTCCTTGTTTCTTCCCAGCGAGAGCAAAGTGCCTTATGTCCCTGCATTCCCCCTTCAGTCTGAACACAAAAAGATGGACCATGAAGTGGCTGAGCTTCCCAGCGGCCCGCTGGATATCTACAGGAAAAAAGCCTCTTTCAACTGGAAGGACATGCTCCACTTCATAGAGGGAGAGGAAATACTGGCATTCAAGGTAGCTGTCAGCATCAAATGCTCTCTGTAGTTGGGACTAAATCTGCACATTTTTAATAATGTGAATAGTTACATACAACAAGTGCCACTGGTTTTAACGCAGTTCATTAAAGCACCATTGTATAGACTCCTAGTGGTGGTATCAAAAATGACACTGTAGCAACGTGCATATGGGCTTTAATATTCAATTAGAAGAAAGAGGCTACTACTGTTGTAGTCAAATTACAAAAGGATGTATAGGTAACAAAAAATACATAATGTTATACATAAATAAATACTTGATTTTGTAAATCAATTTTGACAAAAGTGAAGTAATAAAAAGAGAGAGTAATAAATAGCTGAATGAGGGGGGATTCCTTTACAGTTTGTCCTCAGGTGGCTCTCTAAACCTCAGATTGGCAAAACTTTGCTTCTCAGCTCTGGTATGTAACAAGTGCTCTCATTGGCTATCACCTAGCTGACTTCCTTAACCTGTCTGTGGCTTTCAGCCCCAAGCCCATTACATTAAATGTTATTTTTTAATGCTGATTTCAACACATCCACCGCATCTACATCTATTTTAGGCATTATTCCTTTCTTGCTGAACAAAGTACTTAGTTTGCTCTTGTTGATAATATCATGTCAGCAGATTAATCTTGTGCTGTGGTTCTGAGAAATCTATTGTCAGCGCAAAGTCCAAGACCCATTTTTCACCCCACCTGTTTGTGCCCCTCCCCCCACCTGTGCACTGTGCGCTCTGCACTGGGCACCAAAATATCACACAGACCATACAGAGTGTCAACTGACACTTCAAACCCTTTTACTGCTTCATCTTCAGCTGATACTTCAACTTAAACTGCAACTCCCATACAATATTTCACATGCAAAGAATTAATATTTTAAGATATTTTTAACCTGTCTACAGTGTTGACATCTGCAATTTTCATTGTGAACACACTTAAGTTATTAAGTATTGTTATTGTTTATAAACTAAATCCATGGCCTTATTTGTAATGTTCTTACATTACACTGCATTACTTTTGGTAATAAGAAAACATTTTTTGCACCCTATGTCATCTTAATGTTCCTCTACATGTTCTGTACATTGTCTCTTCTTCTCTGTGCTGCAGCAATATGTGTTCAAAACACTGGAGAATGATCCTCTGTTTGCCCGTCAGCCCGGTGAAGACATCCCTATCGAGAAAATGAGAGAGCTGACCTTCCTCAGGTATCACCATAACAGAAAGCTAATAATATCCTCTGTTATATATCATATCCTTATCTATATAGTGTATAGAGAAAATAAAGCTCCAGATAAAAATCCACAGGGTGAAGCAGCTCTTCCGCTATGACTTCATGACAAAAGAAGAGTCCATGACCAACCCCTGGAAGACTGTGGCCCTCAATGATTGTCTTGGCATGTATGACTGGACCATTGCGGCCAAGTTCTTTCTCCACAAAGGGGTGAGTGATCATTGGTGACTGTGCAAAATGAAACATTGAACATAATGAGTATCAATAGTTCAAAGAGTTGTGTTCGCTCTGTGTGTGTGTGTGTGTGTGTGGCAGGACAAAGGAACTTCGCTTTACTTTTCTCCACTCTACTCTTCTTTACTTTACTTTACTCATACAGTGGCCTGAGACATCACGTGTGTACTATGATGTCATCTACTTCCACTTAACTGTTTACACGGACGCTAAATAAAGTGATCCGATAAGATGTGCGTTTACATGCCCAAAGCATTTAATCACAATAATCAGAATATGTGCAAAGTGGTTCTGCCCACTGCGTCTAATCTGCCAGAAATATAACAGAAGAAGAAGTTTTTTTTTCAGCTTTGTTCATCTTGTTTCGAGCCTTTCTACCATCAAGGCGTTCAACAGTCCTTAAATCTTTTAAGGTCTCCAACAAAATAGTTGTATCAGCCACAGCCACAGTTTTGCTGCCGCCATGTTTCTGTCCCTCCTGGAAACTTGTTCACTAATGCTCCCCCCACGTGGGGCAAACATGCGCAGGAAGAATAGATTCATTCCAACCAGAGAGAAACGATGACTTTCTACACTGACTAGGTCTCCATCTAGTGCCTGTACTCGACCCATTACTATTCTCCAATATGCAATTAGTCATCCAACCTAAATAACAAACCAGGCCATTTGTAATTGCCTTTTAAAATCACCCATATCACCATTACAGCTACTTAATCAAGTAACTTTTAGCCATGCTAGCGGGGTGGCTTTAGGAATGGCAGTGTGGGTTGGTCGGTCCACCACTTTGGTCCACTGAAATATCTCTATCTCTACTATTGCCATGAGATTTTGTACAGACATTCATGGTTCCCAGACAACTGAGTAACTTAAGTGGTCCTCTGAGTTTTTATCTAGCACCGTCATCAGGGTTTGTCCAAAACTTTGGTTTATGACCAAATACCTGTAAAACTAATGACATTCTGATCAACCTCAGTTGTACTTCATGGTTAATGCTCATTAGCAAGTGCTAGCACTATGCTACACTAAGATGGGGAACACGGTAAGATTTGCCTGCTAAACATGCTGATGTTAGCATTTAGCTCAAAGCACCATTTTAAAGTACAACCTCACAGAGCTGCTGGCATGGCTGTAGATTCTATGTAGAAATCTATGAATAGTTATCTCTCCATTTTTTATCCATCCCACACTTTTATTTGTTGGTGTGTAATGACCATTACAGCCTCACATGGCCGCTAACATTGCTGTAGATTTTTTTCATTTCACACTTTTTAGTCATTGTCTCAATCCAGTAAAAGATGCTAAAAACATCTTCTGTTTCAGATGTTTGGAGCGACTATTGCCAACTCAGGATCAGAGAGACACAGAAAATATGTTGAAAACGCTGAAGACCTGACGGTAAGGGTTCAACACAGCTTTATACTGCCAGTAACTCACCCTTACAGTTGTATCAGTGCTGTATTCGTGGCTGTCTAACAGGACAATCTAGAGTGGGGAGGGTCTACAATGATGTCATACCATCCTGCCCCTATAGATTTATATGATGCAGGTGCTAAATGATGTTCACAGTGAGTCATAGTCTTCTTTGTATTCTCATATTCACTATATTTCATTATTTTCTTCAAAACTGTACATTTTTAGGGATACACGGTTGTATAATATTTGTGTATCAGTCAGGTGTGATATTGGCATTTTCCTGCCCCAAATCAAGCGTTCAAAAATGCAAGAAAATGCTCTTCTCTCAAGAACATGGGCTTTCTTCAGTATTGAATCTCTCCTAAGGGATTGTGCAGCCTTTGCTTTTCACCTGTGCCACCAAGAACAATAGTAACACTGTAAAGTGTCTTCACAGCAGTAGATACTGCCCTGGTAACTTGTTCAAACTGGCTCAAATCACTGCTACACAGATTTTGCACTAATGTACACAGAGATGTTACTGTAGGCTACAGTTGCCAAGGATGCTACAATCTCCAGTTTAACACAGTCAGCAGGACATCACCATGAACTCAGAGTTTGCAACTGCATGTATCTGTTTGTAGGTATTCGGATGCTTTGCACTGACTGAGCTGAGCCACGGCAGCAACACCAGAGCCATGAGGACCACAGCAACATATGACCCCTCCACCCAGGTCAGCACACACACCACAAAACACTCACATCACACACACAAAATATGTTTGTATGAATGTAGCAAGGTGATATGGGGGAACTGTTGGGTCTTAAAATATAAAGAGTCGGTCTAGACCTGCTCTATATAAAAAAGTGCCCTGAGATAACTTTATATAAAACTGAACTGAAATTGAATACATTTGGCTCATAACAACATAAAAGTATCTTAGGATGTAATTTTCCTTTATGTCATGTTTTTGCTTTGTTGCTTGTAACAGTTTTGAATTTGCTACTATTTGTATGTGACTCTTTGGGGGGGTTAGGGTTGGGGGGGGGGCGGGGGGCCGCGATCCCCATCACTTAGTGGGATAGCATTACAGAAAATATAATTGTTTAGTTAAATGAAAGTTCTTGCGCACCAGACAGTCTCACAGTACTCACTTTATTAACAATGTTTGAGTCCTCAAACCTTCATCTGATGAACTGAGTAAAAACAGTAACTTTCTACTCTGTAGGAGTTTGTGATCAACTCTCCGGACTTTGAGGCTGCCAAGTTCTGGGTGGGGAACCTGGGTAAGACTGCAACCCATGCTGTGGTGTTCGCGCAGCTCTACACACCTGACCAGGTGTGCCACGGCCTGCACTCCTTCGTTGTCCCGGTAAGACTTTGACCTTTGACCCCTGATCATGTTACAGCTGGTTACATTCAGGTGCTATTGTCTGTTATGTCACACAGCTGCATCTTAGAAAACACAGTATTACCCAGGTTTTCTACTTAGGATGTTGTTCTGACATCTCTGGAGTGCAGTGTGACAATGAAAAATATTTTGTACTTGAAAAACATTTTCTGGAGAAAATGTATGTGTGCTCACAGCTAAAATTCTGCAGTGGAAGGATTTGAAACAATTTCAGTGTCTCAACATGTTTAGTCTTTGGAGCTTTTTAAACAAAGTAAAAAAGATAATCACTTTAAAAAGCAATTTTGTTTTGCTTGTGAAATGTTCTCTAATAGTTACAGTTGCAGTTGAAGTGCTCAAGGAGTTGAAGTGTAAGTTATGATAACAGTTGAGCTGTCTGTGTAATCACTGAAAGCAGGTGAAGTCTTGTTTAAAAGGAAAGGAGAATAATGTTAAAATAAACAAGATCATACTGTCTCATTGTTGACCAGAGATACTGCACATTGTTTTTAATCATGTACTCAGTGTTGTTTATGTACAGGCTAGATGACACTGAGCATCATGTGTCACATCCTTTAAACCTATAACCTATAACTATTGTGATGCAGGTGAGAGATCCCAAGACCCTGCTGGCTTGGCCTGGTGTGCTGGTTGGAGACATGGGCAAGAAGCTGGGCCAGAACGGACTGGATAACGGGTAGGTGACAGCGGAGGAAGACATTGTTTTCTTTTACCGAAAGCGTTCACTACGTCATCAAGGTCACATTCCAGCAAAGGACCAACCAGGGACCTAGAGGGGATCTGCCTGGGCCCTGTCACGGCCCATCCGGCAATTTTAATTGGCTACAAAGAAGAAACAGTTTAACTGTCTGGCACCTATTTATAAAACCTTTATTTTTTAATTAATTAATACAACGTTGAAGGATCAAACTTATCATAAAAAGAGTTTGATTTAAATTCCATGCAAGCTCACGATTGTTGCAAACTATGTTACAATTCAACGTGCTGTGGTTTTAACCATCCTACATGCACAATACACCATCCACCACCACTGGTCATGTAAAGCAGCAACATATGTCCTTCAGTGCCTCAGTGAAGCCACTAGATGGAGCTGCATTCATAGTTTATAGCAGAGGAATGTCAAACGCGGAGGAAGCATTTGAGACTGATACTAAAACCTGCAGAACAACTGATTTTAACAAAGCGGTTATCTCATGTGTATGTTTTTCACAAAAAGAGCAAGTGATGTTTCTCAACAACATTCAGTTTATGTATCAGGTGAGAAGCTTTTCAGGTTCAAATACCTTGGTGACATCTTAGCCTCAACTCTCTGCTTCAAAAAAACTAAAGTTAAATAAGTTGTTACCAAAACAATTTTAGATTTATTCGAAAATACCTGACACCTGAAGCTGCTAAGCTATTTCTGTATCATCTCTACTGTGCATGTGGGTCTTTGTCCACTGAGACTCCTGTTGGCTCTTACAATAATACAAAGTGGGTGATGGATTTTGTTATGTTTGGGCTACTTTTGAGATAAAAACGTTAGTTACCTCGCCCTGTCCTCTGTCAAGGTCACAGAGAGTTTACCAGGTTATGACACTGAAGTCTCTCTTTACATGAAAATGATGGAAAGTAAAAAACATATTTTTCAGAAGAGCTGTCTTAAAGTGTGTTTTTGTGCTTCACTGCTAAAACATTGTATTTATATGTAATTTCTTATTCATATTTTATCAACCATGACAACATGTGCTGATTGTAGATGGGGGAGCTGCGAAAAGCATGGTTAACTGTTAATAAATAAATAATAACATTTTTTTTAACCTTAGTAAAGCAACAAAAAAAAGCTTAGTAAAGGTTTAACAATGACAGAATATGTAAGTTAGTAAGACTCAATAAATGAGTTTGTAATGCTATTATAAACAATTATAAGAAACTCACACGGCTTTTATTCATGTTCTTAAGCAGTCTATAAAATGTTAAAGTTTCTTATAAGTGCTTATAAATGTCTTTATAATCTCACAATAAACATGTTTATGATGCTGTTATTAACACTCATATAGTCTTATTAACACATAATAATGTTAATAAGCATCTTATAAGGACTTATTTATAAGGGCCTTATTATGAATTAACTAACACTTATTACAAGGACCTTAATATAAAGCGTTACCGACTCGACTAATGATTTTCTTATCAAACTATTTATTTATGGCCTACCTAAACTACACAAGCCTATTGAAGGGTTCCCAAAATGTTGCCCTATTATAGCGAGTATTGGTTCTCTATTGCCCTCTTGCTATCTAGCGAACCAGCCTGTGTTTCCACCAGTTTTGTGCGGTACCATTGTAATCAAGGACGCATCATCAACAGTGGAACAGCACAATGGAAGTAAACAGTAGTAGAATGAACCGAACAAATTTATTTTTGGTCGATATGCTCCGAACAGTTCAAAATTAGGTGCACGACCTGGAACGGAATAATAATCCATCATGTTTTGGAAAAGATATATTGATGACATATTTCTGATTTGGAATGGTTCTAAATGTGATCTCCAGGCTTTTTCACAGTATCTCAACAGTTGCATTGATTCAGATGAATTCAATATGGAATGTGATAGTCACCAAGTAAGCTTTTTGGACACATGGGTAACCTATAATGGGAGAGGCATCTACACCACACTCTTCACCAAACCCACACACAGAAATAGTCTACTCAAGCTATCATTCTATCCCCCTCAAAAAAGGTCTGCCCTATAGTCAGTTTCTTAGGGTTAGACGCAACTGCACAAGGAATGATGATTTCTAAATAGAAGCTCACAAACTTTTTGATCAGTTTCTGACGAGAGGGTATCCACGAGATGTTTTGAATCAGGCATTTGCAAAATCTTATGAGAAAAACAGAAATGAATTATTCACCAAATGTAAACCTGAAAAGAAAAAAACATTCTTTTGTGTATTTAACACTACCTGTGCACCACTTGGGCGTGACATATGTAATGTTGGGACAAAAACACTGGAACGTTTTATATGTTGATGACATTGGCAAAGAGATCTTTGACTCTACCACTTTTCTCTTTCTCTAGAGCAAAGAATGTCCGGGACACACAAAAAAAGTATTTTTCCTTGTCGAAATTGTGCTGCATTTTCTAATTGTAAAAAGGTCAACATTTCTACCAGCTTTGTGACCTAAAAGAAAAAAGAGTACAAAACAAAGAAATTGATAACATGCAACTCAAATAATGTTGTCTACCTTCTTGCATACCAAATGTGGCATCCAATGTGTAGGAAAATCAAGGAGACAACTTAGATTCTGAATCAATGAGCATAAAAGTGCTATCCGTCATGCTGATCCTAAATCAGCTGTTGCAAGACACTTTGCAGATGGCAATCATTCTATTTCAGATTTTGCATTCTGCAGCGCTGATGTGATGAGTCTTGATCATCCTGGTGGTGATGTGGACCAAATTTTACTTCAATGTGAATGCAGATATACACCGATCAGCCATAACATTATGACCACTGACTGGTCATATATGG
>VMKM01004770.1:0-12756 GCA_008360985.2 Macquaria ambigua | reverse complement strand
ATATATACATACACATATATACACATATATATATACATACACATATATACACATATATATATACATACACATATATACACATATATATATACATACACATATATACACATATATATATATACATACACATATATATATACACATATATACATTACATATATATATACACATACATACATATATACATATATATATACACATACATACATATATACATATATATATACACATACATACATATATACATATATATATACACATACATACATATATACATATATATATACACATACATACATATATATATACACATACATACACACACATATTATTATTATTATAGAGGACACATTATTTTGTTATTATGAGTTGAGCATATGACATATGCATGCATTATATATATATGTTTGACACACATACATACATATATATACATTTAAAAGACATATTGTTACATAGAAAGAGACAGGGACATGCATATTAAGAGCATGCTGCATGCATTATTATTATTATTAAAGACACATTATTACATAAAGAGTTATTATTATATAGTTATAAGGAGGAGGAGCGTATGTGTTGAGATATTATTACATATATATATATGAGTGATATGAAAGATGAAATATAGTAGCATATATATAAGACATATGTGTATATATGTATATATATATATATATGTATAGGTATGTAGAAAAGAGTATAGAGGTATATATATACATACATATATACACATATATACACACATACATATATATACATACATATATACACATATATACACACATACATATATACACATATATACACACATACATATATACACATATATACACACATACATATATACACATATATACACACATACATATATACACACATATATACACACATACATATATACACATATATACACACATACATATATACACATATATACACACATACATATATACACATATATACACACATACATATATACACATATATACACACACATATATATACACACATATATACACACATATACATATACACACATATACACACACACACACACAGTTTTTGATTTCCTGGGTGGGGTCAGCGTGGACAGGAGATGGACAGGATGGAGGAGGAAGATAAGAAAGAAAGGAGACATGCTGAAATTAATGATAGAGGAAGTGAAGAGCTGGAAACGTCAAGAAACGAAGCCGGGACCGTCAAACAGACCATGTGGTCCGTTTGCTTCCTGGACTCCATGTTGCCACGGATTTGTAACCGAGACAATCCAGCCTACGCCGACCACTGCCTGCGAAGCACCGTGAACGTCGGCCGAGAGGCAAGACAGATCCTGTCAGTGACGGGGCGTGAATGTGAATCATCCCTGCAAACTTACTGGCACCCAGACTACAACAAGAGAAGATGCTGGAGGAATATCCTCGCTTCTGGCACCATGCAATTCAAACGCACCTGTGCAAAGAGGAGTGCTTACATAACTGAACACTACTTCAACAACTGCACAATTAATGGCAGCATCCAGATAAATGTTAATAATCATCACAATCTTTAAGAATGCTTTCCACTGCATCTGTGTGTTGCTTGGCAACCATTCTGCTAAATGTTGCTGAAGAACTACTTTGCTTGGCGGAAGAATTATTACATTTTTTTGTTGCTGTGTGTTTATGAAACCTTGCCAGGTACATGTAGTAACAGTTTACAGTGATTTTAGAACAGCTGTTCACATACCTGCCCAACAAAGCTGATTCTGACTTCACACATGTAACCTCTCCTCTCATCTATTGAGTGAGTAATACTTCAGATGTTCCTCCACTCAGGGTCAAAGAAAAGTCTAATTTAAAGGTGAGCACAGAAAGTCCTGCTCAGCTTGTCGAGCTCAGGTCTTTTATTGGTCGAACTCGACATCGAGGACGAGAACTCACGTATGTGGCGATGGTGCTGGCCTGAGCACAGACGATGGCCAGGTAGAGGAAAGGTGCAGAGAGGAGCAGACCGGCGGCGCAGACCAGCGGGTCGGCTCTGGGCGTTCTCGTCCTCAGCTGACGACTCACCTGCACGCCGCTGGCCACGCCCAGCACACCTGTGACGCAGGTGATGGCCCCGAAAATCAGACTGAGAAGAGGAGAGAAACACAGCGTCAGGGTGCTGATCTTTGGTGAAAGCATGATGAAAGGGTGCGACTTCTACCGTGCAGCCGTAACCTGGCCGAGCACGTATGTTACCTGTCTGAGGAGGCGCAGTTCCCCTCCACACAGGGAGCTCTGTCCCCAGTGAAGACGGCTGCCCTGAAGAGGAATGTTGGAGCCCAAAGAGCCAGAGAGCCGGTGACAAACGCCACCGACGTGAAGCCGAAGGTGGACAACACGAAGCTGTAGCTGCAGAGGAAACACGGACACAGATCAGCAGCTACACAACATTTAAGACGTCATTATCCGCCTCAGTTCCATCAACAGCTACCTCATGTTCTTTTCACACATGGAACATGTAACATTGCTGTTAAATGCCTTTTGATGGCTTCTTGTCATTCAGACGTAGGTTTCCGTTACGTATATGGTCCACAATGACTCAGACATGACAGGAAGGTTACAGAAACAGCCACGAAGCTCAGGCAATGTCTGGCACCCGGGACCAGTTTCACAAAAGAAATCTGCAAACCCTGCAGAGTGCAAATGACTGTCGCTCGTAAATTCTACACTCATTCTTTCTGGATTCCTGCAGGGCTCTTGCGTGTTTGTGCACAGGTTGTTTTTTGATTAGTGAGAAAAATGAGCAAGAAGAAGAAATGATCTCATGTTTGGTGAAAGAGGCCGCAGGTGTTTCGACACCTCTCAGTGTGACACAACACAGTTCAACAGCAGCACAAAGTGCAGCCTCCACAGTGATCAGACAGGTGAACCAACACGTCTCCGAAACTGCTGCAACACAAACCGAACATTATGACCTTCATGAAGGAGGATTTATAGCAGGTATCACACTATCGCACTAAACTATGTATAAAACTTTAATTATTCATCACATCCAAATTCCAGGAGACAACAAACAAATAAGACGACAGGGTCGTTTCATTTCAGATATTAAAAGATGTTTGGTTTCTATGAGCGACTGCGTAGACAATGAAACACCAGATTATGTTGCATTTTTCAAGAAGTATATTCGAATCCAAGCATATTCCTATAACCTTGAAAACATACCGGTTAAAATGAAGCATTTTCCAAACTTTCAAGACTTTGTACGAACCTGCATCAAGAAATATTAAAAACTAGACGACCTATACATGTTTAAGTTTGAGGTTTCGCTCAATAAAAGTTTGTTTGAGACACAAACAGCAGTGAATCGGAGCGTGTGAAGAGATGTTTGACCTGAACTAACACACGGAGGCGTTGGTCTAAGATACTCTGGAAAACCCTGTTTATCTGCTGCTGGTGTCACACAGCGATCATGTGGGACTGTGAGGTGACAGCGAACACTCAGAGGCTTTTAAAGTGTGGTAAACACACATTCCTATAACCTTGAAAACATACCGGTTAAAATTAAGCATTTTCCAAACTTTCAAGACTTTGTATGAACCCTGAATAAAGGGTTTAAACTACGTGGCCACAACATTAGCTAATGATGCAGGAATTATTTTATTGGTTAATCAAATTAGTAAAAAAATGGAGCCTTTTCAGCTTAGCTGGTTCTGCAGCCTTGAACGTTATCAGAAGTGAGTGCTGCTGGACGTACTTCTTGCACAGGGCCTGCAGGTCTGTCAGCCAGCTGGTCTGGTGCAGGTGATGCTCGGGTCGAGCTTCGATGGCTCCTCTTATAGGCTCCTTCACCACGAACAGCAGCAGCAGCACGGCGATCAGTCCCAACCCCGGAGTCACCTGAGGAGCCGAAACACAGGTACGACAGAGCACGTGATCACAGAGTTCCAGGTCAGCGAATCAGCTTAAATCAGGAAAAATAACAACTCACCCGCAGAGCCCAGTGCCAGTCCTTCGCTACATTACTGACTTGTGAGCCCACGATGTACCCAAGACCACTGACAGGAAGGGAGAGATATTGATAAGATGGTCAGATGGAACACTTCCTGTTTGTGCACACTAACACTCTTTAGTTAATTTCCATCTTTACTCCTTTAGTGAGGACGTAACACGATTGACACAACAATGTCAACACCAACGTGGAATCAGAAGTCAATATTACTCATATTTTAACAAAGGCAGCAGCTTTTATCAGCTGCAAAACATCATCAGCACAAAATAATAACTTTATTTATATCAGCACCTTTCCTTTTACAGTGAAAACAATAAAATATAAAACAACAAAAAGCAGAGAACTAACACGTGGAGCCCGGAGTGTGTCACCAGACTTTTAAATTCATTATTAATTGTGTAATTAAACCTGCATAAATAAAAGAAAATAAACAAAAAGAAAATTAAATTAGCAAATTAATCATTTTACTTTCTTATGCTGTCTTTATCTGTCTGGCATAATTAAGGCTTTTAAATTGGACTTGTTGTTATTCTATTTGCTCGTGTGTCTGCATATTATATTCCATCTCACAGTTCATCTTTAACATTTACAGTTTCATTTCAAGTTTTGGTGGCACCCCGCGGGGATATCTGGCTTAGTGATATTACTCTTGGTCCTTCAGTGTCGGCTCTTGCTGTCACTGTGAAGCAGAGTTCACCAAACGATTATTCGACCACCGGTAGGAAACGTGAGCTGGGATCAGACGGTCAGCGAGACCGGTTAGTTCAATTAAAGCAACCACAAAATGGAAAAATGATAACAAAGTCTATAACCGCTCCGTGGACACACTCCAGATCCAGAGAGATCAATATATCGCTCAATAAAAGTGACAGAGCCAACGGATAACCAGCGTTATTAAACCCACCTGCCGACGGGAATGGCAAAATAAAAGATGGAGAGCATATTTGTCCTCTTTCCCTTCACGTAGAGGTCAGCGATGATGGTGGGGGCGATGGTGGAGTAGCTGGCCTCTCCGACTCCGACCAGGCCTCGAGTCAGCAGCAGGACCCAGAAATGCTGCAGGACGATCGGGGAGGGAGGAGGATTCACGTTTCAACTTCAACTTCTGACATCGGTATTCAGCTGAGAGCAAGTTCAGTGTTTGTGTCATTACACAGCAGGAAGAAACAAGAAAAGAAACATGTGACTCACTTCTCTGGGGGTGTAGGAGCTGGCGAGCGTCACCAAAGACCAGAACGTGATGCCAAAACTCATGATGTACTTCCTGTTGTACCTGTCGCCCAGGTAACCAAAGACCGGAGCCAGGACCATGTAACTGCAGATGAAGACTGGAAGGAAACAGACATTCTCAGAACTGATCCAACAGGTAAAATCAAAACCTGCACGGGAGCAGTGTGATCACCGCAGTGCAGCGGGTGTTTACGGTGACTTCTGTATCGTCACATATTACAGAGACTAACAGCAGCAACAACAACACCCGGAAGGTTTCACATCATTTTAAAATCAATACTTCCCTGAAATCTATCACTGTTTTCCTGGAAAACTGAGACATCTTATTATAAATAAATTAAGCTCCAACACAGAACTGCAGATAACAAAATATAAAATAGTGTTTATTCTATTTTTCTGACATTAATTAGAACAATAAGAACAATTGAGAAAGGAACAAAATAAAAAACACAACAAATCCTAACTGGAGACATTTCTGCATGTTGAGGATCATTATTGATTTGTTTCTTACCTGTTTGGAGTAAACCAGACTTCCCATCATCGATCCCAAAGTAATGCTCTATGTCAGGGAGAACACCTGGTGGAGCATACACAGTCTCAGGAAACAGTCAAATAAGCACAAAAATCTGAACATGAATGTGATTGATTATTGATTTGTTGATATATGTCAGGCACAAACAGACTGTTGGTTGGACAAAATGAAGACTTTTGAAGACGTCACCTTGAACTGATTAATCACCAATTAATCATTAGTTGCAGCTCTAATACACACCTTAATATATTTAACCCTCGAATGTAGCAGACCACAAAAACACGTCTCATATTCGGGCCAGAACAGTAAAAAAAATGTTATTTACAGTATTTTAGAATGAGCCGGTTTATTCTGTCGGACGTGTTTTTGTTATTCTGATTATTTGTTTAATAAAAGCTGCTTCTGTGTGCAGCAAGTTTCATAAATAAATACAGCCAATTAATTCCCAGTGTAAGTCAAGAGTGTTTTAGTTAGACGAATTATTAAATTTGTCCAAAGACAAAGCACACAATGGAACATAAATAAAAGAATAAAGTTTTCAATAATAAATTAATGATTAATCAATATTTATTTGGGTTTAAAATCAAGCTTTTCTTACTGTCCCGTCAGTCAGAACCAAATCACATCGATCTTTACGGGAAATTATTAGAAAACTTTTTCTTCTTAAATCTCCTTATATTTCCTTCCTTCATCCAAAGATCTCAGATTCCCAGATGTTGCCGGTCTTGAACACACATCTTTACTTTTTAATAATAAACCACTAATGCGTGTGAAAGCGTCTGATTGGTTGCTGCAGGCAGCGTGCCGTTACCTGCCACAGTGAAGCGGTCCATGTAGTTGAGCAGGTTGATGTAGCAGAGGATGAAGACGGTCAGCAGCGCTCGGACCTTGGAGACCCCGCTGGGCGACTCGTCCTGCGGCCGCCGCCCCGCCGCCCCGCCCTGCTCCTCCGGACCCTCCGCCTCGCTGTCATCGGAGAAGAACGGCGCAGAGTCCGATGTGGGCTCGCCCAGAGACATGGCTGCCGCTGAGGAGAGGGATCAATAACCACGGTCAGTCCATCATCATCATCATCATCATGTCTATATTATTTTAAGCAACAACAGAAACTAAACCAGAATAAAGTCATGAGGCCAGATGTATTGACGACATGTCCGAGCATACACCACCTGCAACACATAACTAGCTATTCATTTCATTATTGATCAGACTATTATTGATTAGATTTCCTCAAGGAATTGTTTGGTGTCAGAACGTTTTCCACAGAACAAGAAAATGAATCCAACATCTGCTTTTAACATGAGCAGCGGAGGAAAGTAACTAAGTACATTTACTCAAGTATAAAATCTGAGGTTCATGCTACTTTCTACTCCACTACATCTATCTGACAGCTTTAGTTACTTTGCAGATTCAGATCAATAATACAAAATATAATGAACAGACACATTCTGATATTATTACAGGTTAAAACTTTATTGATCCCTGGAGGGGGAAGTATTTAAAAGTAGCTCCACCTGCTGCAACATTAAAGTGATGAACACATGAATGCATCAATACTTATAATCCAATAATATATATTATTCTGCATAATGAGTACTTTCACTTTTGGTACTTTGAGTATATTTTGATGCTGATACTGTACAGAGTATTTCCACTCTGTGGTATTACTACTTTTACTGCAGTAGAAGATCTGAGTATTTCTTCCAGCGCTGCATAATATGACAAAGCAGTAAATCCTCACATTTAACAAGCTGGAACTGAGAAAAGCTTCTGCATATTATCTTAAACAAATAACTGAAATCATTCATTGATTATCGATTACAGTTGCAAATTAATATTCTGTCCATCATCAATATGCAGCTCATTCAGACTTCAGAGCAGATGGTTTTCTAGAAAAATACTGCGAGACAGAATCTGATACTAAAATACTGATACTCCACTTTCCACACAGCAGCCTGTCAATCAAATGTATTCACTCAATGTTGATCAATTCAAGATTTATAGAAAATAGCCAAGACAGAGAACACTGTGTCCATCGTGTAATTTTTTAATTTATGGATATCATGATGTGTCATGTGACCATCCTGCTGTCCTATAGCTGTGTCTTGTTGGCCAACACTCAAACAAATCAATCGATCAATATTCTCTGCCGTTCTTTTCACTGACAGACCATAAGACTGCTGGAACAGACAGAGGTATTGATAAGCAAACGTGAATCTTAGTTTTATGGACTCCATCTTTGTCCCTGTTGTCTTTACAGCTCATCCACCTTTATCAGGATGGAGACAGACGTTCAATGTCGGCCAACAACAGGGTTCGTCCAGCTTTTTAAGGGTAAAATTCAAGCACTTTCAAGGTACCTAAACCAAAAATGACTCTCGAAGCCTTTATCATCACATCTAAATTACTATACATTTAGATGTGTGTGTACTATATGCCTTACTATAAATTCCAGGAGACGACAAACAAACATGACAACGGGATCGTTTCATTTCAAATATTAAAGATTTTTGTTTGCCATGATGAAACACCAGATTATGTTGCATTTTTCAAATTCAAATTATATTCCAATAGTATATTCAAATCCAAGCATATTCCCATAACCTTGAAAACATACCGGTTAAAATGAAGCATTTTCCAAACTTTCAAGACTTTGTAAGAACCTGCATCAAGAAATATTAAAAACTAGACGACCTATACATGTTTAAGTTTGAGGTTTCGCTCAATAAAGGTTTGTTTGAGACACAAACAGCAGTTAATCGGAGCGTGTGAAGAGATGTTTGACCTGAACTAACACACGGAGGCGTTGGTCTAAGATACTCTGGAAAACCCTGTTTATCTGCTGCTGGTGTCACACAGCGATCATGTGGGACTGTGAGGTGACAGCGAACACTCAGAGGCTTTTTAAAGTTTGGTAAACACACTGTGAAAGTGGGAAGACAATATTACAGTGCCTACACAAAGTGTTCACCTCCACCTGGAAGTTTGGATGTTTTATTGTCTCACAGCGTTGAATCAAAGTACATTTAATGTTGTTTTTTGACCCTGATGAACAGAAAAAGACTCCTAATTACATCTAAATGCATCATCACCATCTGTTAGACAGAGATAGTAAAAGATCTGAGTACTTGTATCTTCTAAGTGATAATAAAAACAGCAATACTACAGTGTAGAAATACTCTGTTACAAGTAAAATCCAAAATCTTACTGAAGTAATTAGCAGCAAACTGTACTTCTCACTGTGCAAAATGCTTACATTGATTCTATATTTATGTTTCAAATGTTTTTAATTGAGACAAATCAGATTATACCAGCAGTATGTTGTTGTGTCGATGCTCATTTTCATTTATATGAAACATTTATTATTAATTATATTCACGTACATTCACAGAAATTTAAAGCAGATGATATAAAAAGATACAGGATTGTATTTTGTGAGTGGAAGAGAAAGAAAAATAAGCTAATTAAAAGAGGAAAGGAAATGTTTTTCAAAATAAAAGAAATAATTAAATTAAATAAAGATTAAATAAATGTGCATATACTAAAATAAAGAGCTTCAGAGATCCTGAGCTGAGGAAGAGGAAGAGAAAGGAGTGGATGTGATGACTTAGTGAAACCTCAGTCATGTGATCACTCCAACATGTGCCTCTGTGCAGGAATCATTTCCGAAGACTTTTTCCTGCATCCTTCAGCTCGCAGAGTACGAGCTCAGTTCCTCTGAAGCTCTGATGACATGACAGGTACTTTTGTTTTCCAGCTAAACTTCCTCTCAGGTGCTGCTTGTGTAACCAGCGATGTTTGTTTGGGGGGAAAGTACAGCACTTTATCAGGCGTTAATGATTTACATCCCATGGAGACCAGACTGACAGCACGCATAACACCTATTTTAAAGTCACCGCATTGGATGCTGATCAGTTGTAGAATTGATTTGAAGATTTTTTTTACTAGTTTTTAAATCACTGAATGGCCTGGCACCAGCCTGTCTCTCAGACATGCTTATTAGGTGCACGAACCGGAACAAAACCAGTTCCATGTTGGTGGAGACGGGGTGTTAGATCCTCTGCGGCCGGCCTGCGAGTCGTCCTGAGGATGGGGAGCCGGCTTTTAGCCCTTTAGTCTGTGGGACTTTTTTAAAAGAAACCATAAGATACTTAAGGTGCCTCGTCATTTGTTGTCTTCGTTTTAAGTCTTCATCATTTGTTTTCATACTAGTTCTAGTTCTCCCTCGTGTTTACTTATTTTATTGACTTTTATCTATTTTTAACATTTTATTGTTTTATAAATTCTATTTATTGTTGTCTATTTTTGACTTTTTTGTCTGAGCGGTTTTAATCTTGCTCTGTGAAGCACTTTGGGCTGCATGTTTGTATGAAAGGTGCTGTATAAATAAAGTTATTTGAGTTGTTCTCTGCATATTGATAAGATCAAATCTCTGAAGAAGAGTATTACTCAGCCAGAGCAGATCACTGAACTCTCAACACTTGAAATGGTCTTGGGCTGAAATGTAAACCGTAGGAAACAACGTGAGGCTGCAACTAACTGAAAATCTGACAATTATTTTCTTTTTTAATCGTTTGGTCTATAACACGTTAGAAATTTGTTAAAAATGCCCGCACACTTTCTGTCTTCAAATGACCAGTTTTGTCCGCCCAAGAGTCCAAATCCCAAAGATATTCAATTCAAAATGATATTAAAAAGAGAAAAGCAGCAAATCGTCACAGTGGAGAAACTGCAACCAGAGAAGGTTTGACATTTTTATAACTTTTAAAGCAGAAGTCAAGGAAGTTCTGTGTTTCCAGTTTCTAAAATGTAAGGATGTGTTGGCTTTCTTGGTTTTCTCTGACAGTAAACTTAATCTCTTTGGGTGTAATAATAATGTTTCAGAAAAGAAAAACTCGCTCTGTTACAGATTTTGGTCAAATGGAACATATTTGATGATATCCTGAACTGATTGGTTTTCACCTACAGAGCCATTAAATGATTATATTAAATGATTGCCCTATTCTTCTTCTTGGATTTGGCCGATTAACACAGAAAGGAGACAATGACACTGGAGAGGTGATCTGCATGTTTAAAGAGCCACTCACTTGTCTTGTTCTTGCCTCATTTGCAAACAGAACTCATTGATCATCAGAGAGCTATCAGTCTGTAGTATGATCAGATCCTCACTGATCAGCACTAGTGCTGCTCTGCTGTCCCAAACGGACAACTGCACAGAGGCTCACGCGGTGTGTACGCACGAGTAAATAATAAGCTGCCACTGCTAAAAATACCTACAGCTAGCCTTGGTGTTGAACTCTATTCAGAATTCTGCCAGTTTTATGTACTAACTAACGTAACGTCACTTTTTGACGGCTAAGAAATGACTTGAGACGTTTTAAGGGGTCTTCTGATAAATTCGGCAGATAATTCAAAATAAATATAACTAGCATGGAGAAAACGGTACTCCAAACTAATTCAGAATTCCGTTAGTTTTTTGTACCATTTTATAACCAAACGCAACAATGCGATATATGACAGATATTTAAAGGACCCTCTGATAAATTCGGCAGGCAAGTAAGAAAGATAATTTAACAAAAGCGTTATATTTCAAAAGAAATAACTGGCCCGGAGAGAACGGAACTCCAGACTCCATTCAGATTTTTGTCAGTTTTATGTATCTAAAACAAACCACGCGTTACTTTAAAATGATTGATGTGGCATTTTAAGGAGTTTTTTAAAATAAATTCGGCAAATGAGTTAGATGGTTTAATTGAAGCATTTCCTTTAATCGGATTACATTAAGTATCAACAACGCTTATTTTCCCACGACGGTTTAATGTAAATCGCGTTGATAGAATAACAGGAAATGCGTCGAAGTAAGCAAAAAGTAATATAATAAAAAATATTACACTGACATTCGTTGGATCGCTTGTAAGGTCAATTTATAACTGAATGCTAACAATACATAAATCGTCCCGATGAATGTTCTTTGAGGTAAATAAAGACGGCTAATGTTACAGAAAATCAAAACAACGCTAAAGTCGTATTGTTTTGAATGGAGTTCGGCGTGAGGTTGTCTAGCTAAGTACAAGTCGAGTTCACCAAACCCATAAATTGGTTTTATGAGCCTTTATGAGCCTTTATGAGGAAACAAAAAGAAAAAGTCTTAATTTTATTGTCCATTTGATTATAAATTGTCCAGCTAGCTCGTGTTAAGCCAGCAGCGGTAAACAGTCCGCGGGTGTTAGCCTGTTGTTCGGTGTTGTTTACCTTGGAGGATGAGTCAGGGCTGACGCTTCTTTCTTCTTTCTGCCGCCGGTCCAAATGTTTTCCTCGTCACACGCGGCTGTGAACTCTATTTAAAACCCATATTGATGATTTACAATAAAACGTTTCCCCGTGAACACCGTTTACCGGGACAGCGTGGATCAAAACTGAATATTTACACTTCAGAGATGACAATTCTGTACCGCCGCCATGTTGGATCTGACCAAACTTCCGCCCCGCAGCTCAGGTGACTTTATATGCAAGTCACGTGACAATATCAATCGCTTAAACTAATCAGTGGATGTTGTTAACGGAAGTAGCTAATTACTGTTTTATATTGTATATACATGTTTTACATATATACATTTGCTCGAGTACTGCACTACAAGTACAGTTTTGAGGTACTATTTGAATTTTACACTTTATACTTGTATTTCTCTACACTACAGGGAAATATTGTACTCTATACTCCACTTCATTTATTTGACAGCTATAGTAACATTTCAGATTTATAAAACCTGATGCACTTTTACAGATTAAAGTACCAACAGTATATAAGAAGGTACTTAAAATTAACTCCACCTCGACCAGCTACGACATTAAAGTGCACCAGTAATAATAATCCAATAATAATATGTAGAGCTGCAACGATGAGTCACTTGATTGGACAGAAAATTAATAATAATAATAATTATTAATTATTTAAGTCATTTTTTGAAGCAATATATATATATACATATATATATATATACATACATATATATACATAT
>VMKM01004769.1:0-12768 GCA_008360985.2 Macquaria ambigua | reverse complement strand
CAGAGAGACAGGCAGCAGGCAGAGAGACAGGCAGCAGGCAGAGAGACGTGCAGCAGACAGAGACATGCAGCAGACAGAGAGACAGGCAGCAGGCAGAGAGACAGGCAGCAGGCAGAGAGACAGGCAGCAGACAGAGAGACAGGCAGCAGGCAGAGAGACAGGCAGCAGTCATGATAATTTCCTCCTGGACTAAGCTGAAAGTTTGGCCCTGTGTTGGCTTCAAATTAAAAATCAATATAATCATTAAAAAAAGTAATCTGGCCATTCATTTCAGTATCTTGTGTACAACAGATTCGCTCATGGAGTCGACAAATTCATCTTATATTCTGCTAATTTCTTTTGACAAACGTGCTTTGGAGGAAATATAACTGAAAAATAAGTTCACTGAATGTGTGCAATGCTCAGATTTAAGAACATTGTCAGAGGAGTTTCAACAGAGCTCTGGGGTCTGATGAAAGAACACACTCAAAAACCGAAACCATAAACATCTGACTTCATCATTTCTTCAGAGATATTTAATTTAGCAGAGCTTTTTTTCCTTTACTTTTGTGTTTTTTTAACTGAGACAAATGACAAGACCACAGCTGCTGAGTAAAGAATACACACAGATACACAGTATTTAAAGTGCCTGATGTGAAAAATATTAAAGGCTGTATAAACACACAGCGGGGGCGAAGCTGCGAGGCTACACTTTGAGTAAACAGCATGATGGATACCTACCTGGTTTTCTTTAGTGACAGAAGTGAAAAGGGTCTGTAGAGCCAGAGAGTAGGAACTGCCTGCAGAGTGCTGCCATCTAGTGTCAAAACACATACTTACATGTAAATGTGAGGGATCTGCTGGAACTTTTTAACACTTTGTTTGAGGGAAACAGTGAAAATTAAAATAAAAGAAAAAGTTTGGGCTCTTGACTCCAGGCTTACAAAGAAATGGTGTCAGGTGTGTGCACATTAACCCAGGTTACTCCCTTATTGCCCAATCTCTTGTCTTCTTACCCTGTACTTACACATGTGTCCTAGTATAGGTACCCAGGAAGTATTTTATTGATCTCATATATACTAAATATTTACTCTGTAATGTATGGTCTGTAATCTAAAGTGTTTCTTTTTAAATCAAATTTAAAATAAATGAAAAAGCATTTATTCTGTAACTTGCCTTTCTTCACAGACGCATAACTTGCTGCAATTTTTTAAAAAAGCACATTGATACAAAACATTTAACTCTGGTCTATGGCCTTCGCGCCAAAATCTTGCAAAAGCACCTGCAGGAGAGCTTGAAGCGAGCAAACATCTTGTGAGGGCCGAGCGCTATCTTTCTTCACGTTCAGCCCGAAACGATCCAAGTGGGAGTTGAATGGACGCAGTAAAAATAGTTGAAAAGGAAAAAAAAAAGTTTCCCTCTGCAGCGGTCTGTGCTCCTCCCGTACGGATCGTCCACAGCTGAAAACACTGACTGTGTTTATGTTTAGAGGGAAAGTTTCACATCTATCATCTGTTCGAGACACTCAGACGAGGAGAGTCACTTTGGAAGCTTCTAATTTTACAATTCACACTTCACACAGAGCAGTAATACTTCACACAGAGCAGTAATACTTCACACAGAAGCTGTAATGGACTGATGAGGTGGAGTAAACGGAGCTGCCTGTGAGCCAGATTTTAGTAGCAAAAGCTTCTAATTCTAAGTAAGGATTTGGTCACACCAGCATTTAAAACGGCAAATTTCACGTTTCCTTTCAATGGAATCAGTGGATTTGTTCACGGAGCGAAGTAAATCCATGCAGATCATCCGCCTTGAGTTCAACCTTAACTGCAAATTCATGCTGCTAACGAATAGCAATCCAATGACAATGCTGACCTTCGAGGGGACGGAGAGCCTTAAGGAATCTATCATAGCTCGTTAGCTATTAGCTAAACGTTACGAGGTGTAAATTTAACCAAACCTTAACTATAAGGATGATGGATCAGAAAATGCTCTATGGGTCGTTTTGGAAGAAAAACAATGTATTTGTGTCGTTAAGTTTGGAAAACTTTTTTGCTGTCAGTGTCTTTTTTGATACCACCACTGGGGGGCGCTAAAGTTGGATATATGTTTTTTTTTTTGTTGTTTTTTTGACAAATATATGCTTTAATCTAAAATCTTACAGTCTATATTCTGTATGTGTGTTTTTGTCATTTAAAGAAAGTCTTTGACTCCTCCATTGAAGCTACATATATTAATATTCCAAATGTCTTGTGCATTATTTTATACACATTTTTGACTTGACATATTTGGTATCTTTAGAAACTTTGAGATCTCCACTAGAATTTAAAACACACAACATGAGTGAGTGACTGAGACTCTGCAGTCAGTTAGGACGAAGAGGGTGAAGTCGCTTGAATAAGTTTTGCCGAAGCTTCTCGGCCGATGATGATGAATACGCGACGGCGGCATGTAAGGAAAATTCTGGGTTTGAACTCGGCCAGAACCAGACCGCACAGTCCAGTCATCTACACAAATATCCTCGCCTCAGACCCACATGGCAACACCTCCCACTGTATGTTTTCCTTGGACGCTGAGCGCACCCAGGGTGCAATACATTGCACGTTCCCTCTGGTACTATTTAACGTATTGACTCCAAAGCTCACAAATGCAGTAACCGAGTGGAATGTTCCAGACCCAAAACTGGACGGCCGAACAGACGCTGACCTCAACAGACCTAAGGAGGTTTTTATTCCAGCCCACACCACTGTTTCTGTCCAGTTAGTTGGGCCCAGTTTACTCTATACTAGAGCCATAAATACCTAACCATGATTTAGTGATGATCAGGAACACTACTCAGATGTGACAAGAGAGAATATTACCCTGAGGAAGACCAGTTCAATCAATACGTGCAATATGTTTTTTGGAGGATTCATTGCACTTCTTGGTGACAAAAGGAGTGTTTGAAAACACAGAAAATTGAGCATCTGTTATTGTGCATTTTTAATTTTTTGTTTACTTTTAGAGTGTTTTCATCATTTTAGTTACTACTTAAATCAAAAGGTTTCATCACATGGGCGTAATAAGAGCACCATTAATTGTAATGAAAGTTGGTAACTGTATGATGCCATGACTCTTCCGGCTTCTTTGGGCCCATATATCGAGGGCTAGAGTCCTTCTCTGGCTGAGCTTTACTCTCTTTACTGATATTATCTTAATTTTTATTGGACATAATAGATCAAATTTTAATAATACAAAGAGAAATTTCAGACTGTTTGTGACTTCGGCCACTTGACCAAAATTACCTTACAGTCCCAAGTAGTCCTTGTTTCTCTTCTGTACGGTGGCCATTTTAGGACATCTCAGACTCTGCTTGTCAGGCTCAGCTCTACATTGTCAAACTTAGGCTAAGGCTGTCATCTAGTCTAACTGGACTTTGTCAATGTCAGTTTCTGAGTGAATTTTCTTAAAAATGTGCCAAATACTGTAGGTGAATGCTAACATTAGCATGCATCTTGCTAATATCATCATTCAGCTGCCACACACGGTTTCATCTCTTCCTTCACTTCATCACTGAGTTCAGTGGATTCACTCAGTTCAACTTTCGCGAACTTTGAAGGTCCAAAATGGAGAAAGCTATCGTAGCTAATTAGTTGTGTTTCACCATCAACTTTTATCTAACCCTCCTCTGTCAGTATAAACTGAGTATTTTTAGGAGTATAAACTGCTCCTAAAAAAAAGCATGGTTTGCAGACAGTTATGAGACAGTACTCAGTGGGACAAATACATCTTTTGAAAAATGTTTGTGAACTTATTGTCCCGTTAGTGACAAGGTTAGCAAGGTCGCTACCTGGGAGAGCTTTTTGTTCCCCTCCAGTAACTCTTTCTCAATTACTATAGTATGGCGAGCTGTTGTGACTAGCGCTAGCGTTTTCCAGGCTTGCTAACATGTTAGTTGTTAGCACGCCAGCTACAGTAGTTCACCAGCTAGCCCTGCAAGTAGTCAACTACATCACCAAGCTTGTAGCAACGCCAATTTCATGAAGATGTGTGGGTGAATTTCACAGTGCCACTTTCTGTTGTGACCAGTCTTTAATGGTACAGCAGGTTTAGCATGGTCACACAGGTCGAGGTTGTTATGGAAATTTCACATATTACTTGTCATAAAATACTCTGCTGTATCCATCATTCATTCATCTTTTATGTTTTTATTTTCACGTTGCTGTTTTTATGTGTTTCGTGTTGTTCCTGTTCGGCTGTAAACATTTTTATTTCAGCCCAAAGAACCAAATGATTCATGACGGGTGACTCAGGTGAAAATTGTGCTGGTGCTGCTGATGTCAACCTCCATTATATTTAGCTTTTCTGTTCTGCACATATGGTCACGGCGGCTTAGCATGGCGAGCAGAGCGCAGGCTGGCGGCTTTACAAAAGCTTTACTCTCTCTGGCAGAAAATGACTTGCAGGCTTTCGAACATTAAGACTCGATTTGGAAGTCTGACACAGCAGCTGGTCGTCGTAACGAGCCGTCTCACCCGCGATCACTTCTCAGGGTTACCGACTTAAAGGGATTTCTCTCCCAGATTCCCATTTGGAAGGCAGACAGAAAGCATCATGCTGCTGAATGCAGAATGAGAGAGGAAATCTAAGACTGAGGGCGTGATCCGTTTCCCTTCAAATGATTCCTCGTTTCCTTTCCTACCTCCTCGTTTTCCTCATTTCCTTTCCTAAGTGCCATTTTAAAACTAGGAAAATAATTAAAACAGCTCCTTTACGGAGGCTTTGTCAGAGGAAACATGCAGGTATCACATCAGGAAATGTTTCTACCTCTAACACCTTTTAAAGGCGCCCTTGTGGAATTTTCCAGTAAACAAAGTTTTGTTTAGATTCAGTGTTTCTCGCCTTCAGGCATAACAAATGTGTTCAATCATCATCCTTCATCATTAAAGAATAACTTAACACCCCCTAAAAAGCTTGTTTTTGCTGACCTCCAGTGGTTTAGCGTCTCACCTTGCTGCAGTGATGTACAGGTGTACTCCAGAACCACTGCTGGTTCGGTTACAGATGCAAGAGTCACCCATCAGTGGTGCTGACTGTGGTCAAAAAAAACACTGCTTTCCTGTGTTTCTTGGCACTTTGCTGCCATCAAATGTTGATCAGTGGAATAGCATGAAGCCGAGGGATGTATATACAGTTATACAATAGCCCCCCTTTTATTATAGACTGCTGCGTCGCCTTCTCCAGTTCACATGATCTTCTTTATTTCACCTGTTCTTGCTCTTCTTCGTGTCTTGCAGGTACTACACGTCTGCATTACTGCCCCTGCGGTTGGCTTCACTTCTGTCCTTCTGTGCTACTGCAGCACGAGATGTAAACAAAACAGGGGCCTCCATACACTTTAAACCTGCAGTAACTGATCTTTTGGGCCACTGGGGGGCAGCGGAAACAGGTTGTGATCACAACAGTGACATATCATCATAAACTTGTTAGCAAACAGTTGCTTATTTACACATTCAGCGGTTGAAGAGCAACATTGTGATTCATTTGGAGTCATGTTTGTGTCACCTGATGAATGTTAGTCCAATTTTAGCTCTGTGTTTGGTCTCTACCGACTCCTGAGGGAAATATCTTTATCTGCTAAATGCTCCACTATGCCCCACTTTTCTCTGAAAATGACACTGAGAGCAGTAAAGTTGTAGTCAGACAGATAAACACCGAGCTAAAAGTCACTATAAAGCTCCGATTCAGGTGATAATTCTCTGTAGATTCATCATTGTCACTGACATTGTCATTTCATATGATATATATTTCCTTATTATTATGAAAATAGATTATAGCCGCTTTAAAGAGCACCAAAATTCCTCCCAGCTCGCTGTTTGAAACTGACATTCAATTAATTGATTTCCTAACAAACTCAGAACACAATATAAAAGCAGACCGATTGACATCACAGTCTTTAATCATAAAATATGAGCTTTCATGGATGAAATATTTCATTTCTGAAAACAAATTCTTTAAAGCAATAAATCCTGAAAATTATCATAAAAATAATTGTAATAATAAAAACATGGTCACATTATAATGCTGGAAATAACAAGCAGATGCAGCTGAGCTTCAAGTTTCTGTCTTTTCCTTCATGTATCAATAACAAAGTCATTCATCTGGTAAGAGCATTGGGGCTTTATACAAAAATATAAATAAATATTAAATGCTTTCCATTATTTTGACTGTAGATACAATTTTGCTAAAGGTATCAGTACATATCAGTAACACAGTACGAGTGAATTCTATTTCTTTTAAGTTATCAATGTAAAATCACTGTAATGATATGAGCTGTAACTACACCTCGGCCTCTTTTTTCTTTGGTTTGTTGACGGTGGCGTAGAGGTCGCTGGGATCAGCGGAGGCTTCAGCAGAAGAAGAGGAGGGTTTCACTGTGCTGTAGGTCACTGCATCACCTTCATCATCTGTACCGCAAACCTTTGAATTAAAAGAGAAACAGCACAACACGTAAATTACCCAACAGGACGTGGCACGACATCATTCAACACAATGAAAGACGACGGAGCAAAGCAGCATCCTGACACCGAACAACACAGAAACACAACACAATGAATTCTGCAATGAAATACATCAAAACACACATAAACACAACATAACTCATCGTGATGTTTAGTGCTAATTAGCAAATGTTAGCATGCTAAGATGCTGAGCTAGAACAGTGACCATGGCAAAGATTACACCTCCTTAGCATCAGCATGTTAGCGTTGTCATTGTGAGCATGTTAGCATCATGGATGTGGTTAGCATGCTGCATTTAGCTCAAAACACCACTGTGCAGCCTCACAGGGCCGCTAACAGGGCTGTAGACTCTTGCTTCTTCATTCACTACTAACACCAGTGTAACCAAGCAGACAGCTTACCTGGGCTTTACTGCTGGTCTTCCTGGTGTAGCTGATGGAGGCGAAACTCCATCTTCAGGATGAGCCAGCACAGAGAAGACAACATGATGGCTGCTCAGTAACATGTGGGCATTCTAGATTAGTTGCATAACTTCACTTCTCTTTTTCTCTCTTGCAGCAGGAAGTTAAACGGTGAGTGTGACTTTGTACTGGGTGTAGTGTGAGATCTCTCTCAGATCTCTCTGACTGGTCTCTGGACCAGGCTGAGTCACTATAAGGTTTAGGCTCAGTCCCTGGAAAAGGTCTAGTTAGTCTAGTTACAGTTTTGCATTTAAATTAAAGGACACTTATTATAGAATATACTGTGTGCCATGCTGTAAATTCACATTTCTACTTCTTCTGTTTTCCCCCCCAAATATCCCTCTCAAGCTAAATTCTAAATCTGATATAGACTTTTATGTCCATACTCAGTCCCTTTGCTGACCTTTGCAGCTACAACCGAGTACTATCAATACAATACAGTCACAGTTACCTTAGTAATTGTGAAGAACTACCGCAAACACTGTTTTTAAAGCCATAACTGTATAAATATTTGATTATTAAGGTTTAAAACTCACCATGTTTTCATCCATCTGTGTTTTGTTCCCTGAAAAGACAGAAAAGAGAGTTGATGTTAGCTTCAACGGTGGAAATCCAGGTTTATGAAAACGTCTTGTTTATAACAGTTTCATCTGTGGATGCTCTCACCTTTAGTTTTCTTCCATATGTTGACCACCACAACACTTAATATGAGTGCTGCTAAACCCACAGCCACAATGATGAACCTCCACCAACCTGGAAATAAAAACAGTCAAAAGTATTTTGGCTGCAGTTTTCTGTTTGGTTTAAAATCATGCAGCTAAAATATGAGAAATTACGTGGTTTTTGCAAAGGTTTTGAAACATTCTTTGCGAAATAAATCATTTTTCTGTTGGTACAAATCCATCCCAACATACAATAAGATTAGAAATGAAGACAATTGCAAAACATGTCATCATGTGTAGAATCCTTTATGTGAATTCTTGTGGATAAATAAGTGAACGTGATGTGTGGAGAATACCTCCACCCACAGCCATGTGTTGCTCTGACAGCCATACTTTAGACTTCATGGAGAGAGAGAGAGATGTAAGATGTTAAGTCACTACCTTGTTTTGCAGATGGTGTTGTGTTTCTGCCCTCTATTGTGCCTCCTTTTGATTTCGTTGAATACGACATGAAATGACAAAACACAACAAACGGTGTGATAAAATACTTCATGTTTACTATCTGAAGAGACAAAATGAGGAAGAATAATGTCACCTTAAAACTTAAAATTCATCATAATAAAACCAAATGTACCTGATTTCTCACATGAGGACTGGGGGTTAACATTACACAGCAGCACTTGTCCGTTCTTCTTATCTGTGACGTTACACTTCAGGAAGTCATAATAGTTTGACTCCTGATTGAGATGAGGAGTTGTAAATGTCACAGTGGCTAAACAGGATCTCGGTGATGTCTCCAAGATATTCTCATTACCCTCATACAACCACGTCACTGTGTGTTCACACCCTTCATATGTCAACACAGAGCAGATCAAGCTGACCGTATCATTGATCTGATGGTGATCCACTGGTGAAGATGGAGATATTGTGAGAGAAAGACAACAAGAGTGAAATGAACTTCCTCACTGTAATCATAATTATTGTGATGTTTCAGTATTTTGTTCTAACAAGACAGTTTGAGCTGAAAACATTATGATGTAAATACTCACTGTTAATAACAGACAGATAAACATAAGAGTCTGGACCTTGTTTGTCTCCTGATCTGAACTGTTGACAGTAATAACGACCAACATCATTAACTGTGACATTCTTTATAACCAGAGAACATTTCTCTGTAATATTAACTTTGGAAATCTCATTTTGTTTAATCTGCCCAAGATTGATCAGCTCTCGTGTTGATGACGTAGGATGACGACTGGCAGTCCAAGTAGTACTGTCACATTTGACCTGATTTTCTATCACATTTTCACACGGCAGAGTGACTTCATCTCCAACTCTGGCAGTGAAGGAGAGGTGATTCTGTCCAGTTACAGCTGATGAAGATGAGAGATAAATATAAAAAATGAACTTGTGTTTATAGTCATGTGTGATGATAACATTTAATACAACAAACAACAGCAAATGTTCCTTATGCTGTACAAGAATCCACTCAACACACCATGTTCAAATCAAACAGCAAACTTACTTAAATTAATGTTAGTAACTTAAATACTATTAGTGATGTTTTGTCATGTATGTGTTTTTTATATCCTTACCTGCAAACTGAAGCACCAGTATCACAAATAAAGACATCTGAATCCATCTGAACTGAACCATCTTGCTCCTCTCTCTCTCGTTCTCACGCCCTCGAATGTCAGCGTTTCTGAACTGGTGCTTCTTACAGCATTTACTTCCTGATATTAGTAAAGTGTCACTTCCTTATAGCGTCTTGAAATGTTTTTTTTTAATCTTTCAGTTGTTGAATTGATGTAGACGTATCTCTCTGAATTTCTTGTAGATATCTTAACAACCAAAAAGCCGGCTGTGGTTCAGTGTGGAGATGAAGGAGAGGAGCTACGTGTTATTAGACCGGACAGATGACGTGGAGGGAATCTGCAGCTCTGACTGAGGACCAAACTCCTCTTTCAGTCAGAGAAACTTCAAGTCCAAAACCACAGCACACTTCCTGTCTATTGTGGTGTTTCAGAGTCAAATACTTCCAATCTACAATCACAACCTCTATTCATATAATGCTTTTGAAAAGGGACCCACTGGTTTTTCTGTGCACAGGGACAGTATTTGCATTTTAAGAACTAATTCTGAATACAGTTAATGAAACGTAAATGAAAAATGCACAAAAAACAAAACAGTTTTTTAGCAGTAAAGACGACAGATGCAGATAGCAGATTTAGCAGGATTTCCACAGTTTTCACTCATTCAGTTCTTGATTTTGCAGTGATTGTGACGTCCTGAAAAGACGGAGAAGAGGAGACTTTGGCCTTAAGATACACGGTGATGTTTGACACCACATAAACTCCTCCTCCACCAGAATCTGATGTGCGGCTCATGGTGCAATATGGTGTTACTGAGGAAAACAAATGTGATGACATGGTTTTAGCTGGTTTCAGAATTGTTGGTTCCTCATGAAGCACACTGAGTCTTTGCTTGTCGTATGAAATGTGCTATACTGTATATGCTATAAATAAACTTGACTCGTTGCAGCTCAGTCATTTTTTCCTGAGAACTGAAGGGGAAGTGTTTCACTGACAGTGTGGGTAGTTCAGCAGCAGAGCTCTGGTGGTTTTTACCCTCTAATGATGACCAGATAAGCCTCTCTGGAACAAACAGTCAACACTTTGTCAACACATGGTGATGGAAGTTTTGGGGTCACACCCTGAGGCCTTATCGGTGTATGTCGATAATTTAACCTCTGTATACTGAATACAGCCCTATAGTTCAGACAGGTGCCAGTTATTTTAAAGTCACGTGTTACAAACACCTTCCAGTCTTCCATATAAAAAGATCTGGTTGCTTCACCCCTGTCTTCTTCCCTGCAGTTTCACCTCCTCCACCTCCCCAGACTCCTCCTGCATTCAAGTATGTGATCAAATTCATTTAATTGGGACTTAGGGCTCTAATGGTTTGGCTCTATATGTTTCAATTCAAAGACATATCATATGTGACCATTGAGGATGAGAGTGAAGCAACAGAAGCACCTTCTTTCAAACTCAGAGCGTCTGTGTTGTTTATTACAGTAGTCCAGCCTGTAACAATAAAATAATGGACAAATGTTTCTAATTCTCGCTTGGACAGAAATGTTTCTCTCTTGCAATATTTTGGCATGAAGGCTCATTTTGTAACTATGTTAATGTGGCTGTTTAAATTCAGGTCAATGTTTCTGACTTTACTTTCAAGAGAAAGGGATTTAACGTGAGCACTGGCTTTTGACCTTTCTTCTTTGACTTTAAAGTAATTATTTATTATAAAAACATCTACAGCAAGAAAATTAACCTACCATGCATGGTACAGTTATATAAAAGACAACACATGAGCGGTTATTAAGCACTTCTTTATTTGCAGATTATACAATTCTCAGTTAAAATACAGAGACTATATTAAGGCTGGAAGTTCATTCAAACCCACATAACAAAGTGCACAAACACATTCTGGACGAACGATGTGAACGAACATGTTTACAGCAGTGCTATCAGTTCATTTCTTCTGTACACAAAGAGATTAAATACCTATTCTTTAAACAGCAATGAGTAAAATCTTAAAATCAAGTCCAAATTGTTAAAGTGGTTTTTCAACACCTAAGAAACTTATCAATGTTAGGTTACAAGGTTTCCTTTCTTTTGAGTTGATGTTGATGTTGAAGTTGTTGATCAGTGGAGTCTGACAGAAGGAAAAGGGCCTCCAAAGTTTTCATAGTTCACCGCACCATCATCTTCATCGTTTTGCTCCTGTGAAAAGCAACACAACACACAAAAAATGTTGACTTTGAATGCCGAGCAGTCCCTTACATTTTTTACAGCCCCAAAAGAGTCCAAAACTCCCAGATGTTCGAAACTGTTCACAGTTCAGAGTTGACTCAGCAGACCCTGAACGCACCATCAGTGACTGTCTGATCTGATCTTTACCTGACTGGCTGCTGCTGGACCAGAACGCTTCCCTGTTCGGCTTCTTACTGAGTTTAAAACCTGCACAAACACAAACAGCGAGACATTCACAGTCCTGCATTACAGTAACATGAACAGCTGCCACCAGCAGTTTTCATGTTTTTCATTTCTGTTTTTATGTTCAACTCACGGTGTTGTCACCAGGTGCTCTCTGGTTCCCTGGAAAACAAACCACAGAGTAACATTTCAGCTCAGTTTGTGTTAATCAGTCGAAACTAAACGTTGGTCTGAATTTTCTCACCTCGAGCTCTGATGAGAAGAACAGTGATCACAGTAATTAGGACGAGTTCAGCCGCACGCATAACCAACATTATGTAGTCCAGAGCAGAACAATCTGTACGAGCTGTGGAGAAGAAACATCAAGTCAGAGGAGAGACACAGTTTTTATTTCCAATATACATTTGAAAGATTTAAAACATGTTAAGGAGCAGGTTTGTGTGGGAAGTGGAAATAAAATTGAAATAAACTAAATGAAATATGAACAAGTTGCAAACGTGCTTCTTCTATAAAGACGAATCATGATTCAAAATTAAAAGGTAAGAAGAATATTCAGGATGCAATTTATGTTGACATATATACCAAATCTAGTTGTACAGGTGCATAAATACCATTCACTGCCTGTGTAGATGTGTTTCATATTGGATACAAATGAGTGAATGAATCAGTGATAACCGTGTGTAAATAAAATGAAATCATTTTGTTTCTCAGTGACTGTATTGCTGTTGTGTCTGTGCAGTAACTAAGCTGCTTCTTGTTCTGTTGAGTTTAATGTCGTGCTGTTGTTTTGAACTCTTCTGCTGCTGGTGTTGTTTTTGTCGGGTCCTCACCTGGACACATGGAAAAAACAAAACCCAACACACTGTAAGATGAGAAAACACAATCTGTATTAAATCATATTCTCACCTGGTGTCTCACCTGAGGACTGAGGGCTGAAGGTAACCAGCTGAACTTTTCCACTGTGAATATCTGTCACTTTACACTTGAATAGCTCATAATAGTTGGACTTGTGATCAGGATGCAGAGTCGTAAATGTCACAGTGGCTGAACAACGAGAGTGTGAAGTTTTTACATCTTTGTTATCTTTGTCCACATCTTTACCCTCAAACAGCCACTTCACTGTGTGTCTACAGTAATGTTCATGTGTGAACACAGAGCAGGTTAACGTCAC
>VMKM01004768.1:0-12800 GCA_008360985.2 Macquaria ambigua | reverse complement strand
CTGTAAAAAACATCAAGACTGAAACAACATCATGTATAAACTTTAAGCACAGGATCAGAAAACACTCATGTTGTTTAAGAAGATAAAAAACATATTTAGTCGTTTTGTTTGAACTTGAAATCATTTGTTGAATATTGAAGTTTTTTTGCAGTGTAGATACAAGTTTATATATTTAAGCATCTTTGCATCAGAACATATAAAACTAATATTAGATGTTTTTGTTATTAATAGTGTTAACAGTATTAATAATTGGAACATAACTGGCAGATTTGCACTTCCTGTGTTTTCTTATGTTGCTGTCACAGCTTAGTATTTATTTATTTATTTTAAACATATTTTATTAGTGGAAGTATCTAATATGGCAGTATTTAAAGTTCCAGTATTTCCATTTTTTTCAATTTAGTATTTAGTATTAGTACACTGTGTATAAGTACAGCCCTTTCTAGGCTGATTCCAGTATTTTTTAGACTCAATATATTAAAATTTGACTCCTTTTAGGTCAATAAATCAATTTTAAAATAGTAAAGGATTCAGTATTCATGCACCAAGAAATAGGTAAAGCATGAAACTCACCTTAAAACCATAGCTTTAGAGGTGTTGGTGATTGTCGAGCAGGGCCGAACCAAGCTAGCAGTTTCCCCTGTTTCCAGTCTTTATGCTAAGCTAAGCTAGGCTAACCACATCCTGACTCCAGCTCTGCACTGAACACACAGACAGAAGGCTGACCTTAAGTTACTGGTTAAAAAGAGAAAAGTGAAGTAAAAGCCAAATGATGACGACTGTTAGTGCTTACCGTCCGTAAGAAGAAGTACAGATAAAGCAAACAGATAAATAAAGAAGAACTTGTGTAAAACAGTTCAACATGACGTGAGTCAGTTAGTGTGTTTGAATATTATGTATTAATTATTAAAAGCAAACAGTCTGAGCAGGTTAACGGGATTCACTTGTCTCATGTTGAACTGATGAGTCTGTTTAATATCTGAAATAAATCAGCTGTTTCCAACTTCTCTGCCTGCTGCTGGTGTTTTATTGATCAACAACAATATATCCTATAAATTAGATAGATAGCCGATTGATAATCCAGTGGGTTATTAAATTGTTTATTTAGTTTAAGAAGTAACTAGAGGTACATTATAGATTTAAAATTCAAATTCAGGAGTTTTATTTCTTATTTTTCTAGATGTTTCTGTCACTGTCACACAACCAATCACACTTTATTGACCTGTTTTGTAGCTGTGGGAAGACGCTCCCTTGACTTTGTGTCCACACCATACCACATTCAAAAATCAAACGTTTTTTACTCTTTTGACTTCTTAACACAGTATTGTCACTATGTTCCTGTTATATTTGAAAGGCTGACATAAATCAGAGATGCTGGGACTCTTCTTTGTTCCACAGTGTGATTTTTTGATTGAAATTTTCTTTTCCATCCACTCTTCTGAAAAGCTGAAACATGTAACTGCAGGTTTCTCTTTATTCTCTTTATATTCAAAGCATAGACTGTAAATAAAGATGGACGACATGACAGCGCCCCAAAAGTGAAGCCAAAACATCTGGATCGCCCCCTGGTGGCTGGCTGCAGTATAGGTCATAAGCCCCGCCCCCTCCATGTTAGCGGATGGGACATGGGCCAAACTGAAAAATCAAAAGTACACGTCAAATAAAATGTTCCCAAAGATGGTTTCTGTCATTTTAGGTAGTTCTTATCACGCTGATGTTTGTTCAAGTGTTCGTTTTTCTGATCAGTTTGGTTTTAATTAGTTATTTGATGCTATAAAAAGGGGGTGTGATGTCATGATTGACAACTTGTGGTGTGCTGTGATTGGCTCAGACGGCTGTATAGGCGGGAACTCGTTACCGCAGCTCCACCGTGGATCACTACTGTGCAGACTCTGGCTCCAAATGACATCACCAGCGCAAGATGGCAGCTCCCATATCCGGGATATTTTGGCTTCATTTTTTACAGTGGGAGGAAGTGGAGACACGTCGGCCATCTTTATATACAATCTGTGATTCAACATCTATCTGATAAAGTCTCAGCACCTTGTTACTTTGAAGAAAAAGATCATTATTTCATATCATTATTTTGGCAGCTCTCGTCTGACAGCGTGTTCATGTCAGCAGAATATATCAGCAGCTACAGTCCTCTGTGCCGTCTTAATACAGATGCTGTGGGCCGAACAATAAAGTGGACGGTGTTATGTAACGTGCAGCAGGTCAAAGGTCGTCTAAAGTATTAATTAGAAAGCTGTGCAGGGCCTCGTCTCCTGCCGACAGCTTTAATCTGCCCAGCTAATGAAAACCAGAGAGAGAGAGAGCTGTTTTTAACTCCTGATACCTGTTTATATACGTACACACACACACACACACACACACAGTATTGTTTCCATCACTTCAGAGGACATTACATTGACTTACTTTAGTTTCCTCTGTCTTCATCTGTTGCCCCCGAACAATCTTTAACCTGCAAATTACACTGACTTACCTGTCCACCTACTTACCTGTACTGAGCCCCCTAGTCACCACTATTTGATCAACCTAATCTGGTTTTACCAGTTTTAATTTATTTTTATCAGTTTGTTTTTATCTGTTTCTAAACAAACAGATGAAAAATGTACTTTTATGGGTTTTATTGATATTCTTTTTAGTAAGATTGACCGTGATGTGGTGGGTAGACGTCCCCTTACCTCACATAAACATAAACATAAACATAAACATGAACATAACTCTAACCTTAAACCAAGTCTTCACCCTAAAATGTAATGACTTACGTTATGGGGGCTTGGGTTTGGTCCCAACAAGGAAGGCAAGTCCCCACAATCTCAGTGTGTAAACAGATTTATGTCCCCACAACACGAGTAATACACACACACACACACATTATACTGCAGAAGCCCAAATTTTCGGGTAATTACAAGATAATAAAATATTGTAATAATAAGTAGCTGGTGTCTCGTGTTTCATGTACGTTAGCATTTATTCACTAAGTCTGTTTATACAACTTTAACACCTCATTTTTTATAGATATTTCAACTTTGCGGTGTTTCCACTCAGGGTTTTATTTATTTATTTATTTGTCAGGGACAATGCAAAAAACATTGTAAAACATGTAGCGATGTTTTGCATATAGGATTTCTAGCCAAGGCTAATTTGCGCCTCCTGTCCCTGGTGAGGCTTTTCTGCTTAAAAAGATCATAAAATATCATCATTAGCAAGAGTACATTAGTTAAATTGAGCAGATAATAAATAGCGACATTCTCATGTATGTGGCACGATCATATAAAATTACAGTATTTATCAAATTACAATTTTATTTACACAAATTGAAAATGCACAAAAAACAGGTGAAAACACTTACTGAGTCATAATTATGAGAAACTTTTACAGGTTTCTCGTGAGTGTGATCATATTGTGAGAATGTTTCTTTAGTATGAGATTTATACTGAATATGTGACATTTTGGAAAAACTGCCTCCTGTGTTATTTTCCTAAAGACAAACTTTGAATAAAAGACTCTGGGGGTAACCAGAGGCCCCTGCGCTGCTTTGTGGGAACAACAATGACTTTACTGTAATGAAATAATCTGTCAGGATTACAGCAGCCGACAGGAGCAGCGGGGGGGAACCGCTGCACCAACCTGAAGCTGCTAATCACAGATAAGCTGTTCAAAAGGTCACTGCACTGGGAAACTTCATCCTCCACCATGATTTAGCCCCATTTTTAACAATTATAGTTTGGTTTACCATCGATAGCTGAAATCTCGCTCAGTGTTTCCCACAGAGGGAGGACTGTGCTGCATTCAGGGCCTGT
The DNA here is from genome assembly GCA_008360985.2 of Macquaria ambigua. Taxonomy (NCBI): domain Eukaryota; kingdom Metazoa; phylum Chordata; class Actinopteri; order Centrarchiformes; family Percichthyidae; genus Macquaria; species Macquaria ambigua. The sequence goes on along the minus strand of VMKM01004768.1, from coordinate 8,991 downwards.
CTCACAGACTGGGAAAAATGACTTCTCTCCTCACCAGACTAGTTTTCATAAACTTATTGATACAATATTCATATTTTTCACAATGTCTGTGTTTGTTTGATGACGTCTGCTTCACTTTGTCATGTCCCACGTTTCCCACAATGCCTTTTAATGAACTTTACTGTATTGTAAGAGCAGGAGGCCATGCTACGTGTGCATCAACAGACATCATTAAAGCGGCTATACTGGATATTTTTATTTATCTATTTTTATACATATATATTACATATTTATGTACAAAATAAATGACTATGTGACACTGAGAAAGGGTGAGAGCTTTCACACCACAGTCCAGTATGATTTTTTCTTTTTTGAAGAGCAGCTCTTTCATTTCTGTTGAGTTTTGCATTGTGGGACAGCGTCCACAAACACCACTCTGTAAAGTCCAGTGGTTTTAGTCTGCATGCTGTACTACACTTTATTTTGTCTTTTTCTCTACATACCTGGAGAATTAGTTTGCAATTCGAGCCCAACAGGATTTCTAATAGAACTGTGGCTCTTTTTGAATAAATGAAGAAGCTCTGCAGTGAATAAATGCATTTAATGTTGTGCTCAACGCACATTTTATAATTTTTTTAAACAGAAAACAAAGCTCAAAGCTCAAAGCTAAAATCTTAAAAAGTCACAAAGCTTTAGAGCTGAAATGATCTGCAACAAAGCTGCAGTTCCTACAGACCAGCGGTGAATACTGGGAATTAAGATCCAGGTAATTACTGGGAATTCTTGCCAAAATTTACTCCATTTTTCAGGGAAAATACTTGTGGGAACCCAGGATTTTCAGCATGTGTGGTGCCAAAGACTCTTCAGACACTTTCTCCAAACATAATGAACTCAGCCTCCTACCTGCTTGTACCTCAGTTAGATGTTTATGTTTGCTCTTTGTTCAGCCTTGTTGTTCTTGTTTAGCTGAATGTCTATGAACTGAACATTATTCTTGGAAGTGTGTGAAAGTGTGAAAGTACACTGAGCGCTACTAGAAACCGGAGTCAGATTACTTTTATGTATAAACATACTTGGCAGCAGATTCTGACTCTGAAATATATATATATATATATATATGTATATATATATATATATATATATTTACATGTTGTCAATCATTCATCATCTTGGTTTACTTTTTAAATATATCATAAACAAACACTGGCAACTTCCCTGTTACAGTGTTGACAACTGGAATGAGAAATAATTGTTATATTTATATATTTCCTTTTCTTTTCTTCTTTATTTTTTCTTTATTTTGTAGCAGCCTCTCTATCCCTTATTACTTTTAATTAATTTTTACTTTTGCTTGAGATTTTAGGAGAGATCTTTATAGCTTCCTATCTCTCCTGCACAAGCTTTTAAACACATTAATATAGTATAACAGAGTAACAGAGTATATGTAGGTAAAGTGTGTTTGTATATATGTGAATTTCTTTGTGTGCATATCATATTTTTTATAATAATTGTATTTTTAATGTGCAAACAAATACAAAAATTAAAAGAATGTGTCATACAAAAACAGTATGTGTAGTAAAATACAATGCAACATGCTCTCAGGCTTTGTTATGGAAAAATAAGAATTAGAAAAAAAGAGTATAAATATATGAAAAATGTAAAATGTTCATATGTAAAAATCTATACATTATCAGTATCTAGATGTATATAGATAAAGTCAGTTGTTTCACCAACAGTTGAATGAGAAATCGCTCTCATGCGTCGTTACCGGCATAGCGCCGCCCATTACACTTTCCAGCTCGAGGATTGGTGGAAGTGAAAACATCGCTGCCTCATCATCGGAGAATTGAGCTGTCAATCAAAAAGAGGCGGGGTTTACAGCTGGAGTTAATATAGTCCAGGCAGTTGCAAAGTAGTGGTGGAGAGCAACGTTTACAGGAGAAAGGGACCCGGCGGCGGTGGCGGCTAGCTAACTTGGATGAGTTATCACCTCCCCGAGGAGAGAAAAGGACTTTTCACAACGTTTTGTGGAAATGGATGAAGACAACAGCGAACAGATGAGACCGCTCCTCACATCTGTAAGTTCCCACTTTCCCCTCAAGTGTACCTGTTAGCCGGCGGCTAGCGACTCCAGCGGGCTGTGAATTATCTCAGAAACTGAGACCGGGAAGAAACTGGAGGCTTTTTGATAAGATGTCTGCTGTCAGGAAAAGCTCTGTACAAACTGTTGTTTAAAATGTCTGTTAGTGAACGGATAACTTCTCAATCCGGTTGGAAACAACGGTTGCCAACCGACTGCTTTTGTTTTTAAGGCACCACGCTTATGCCAGGAAGTGAAGTAACGATGCGTGCCCGTTTGTCATAAGAAGAGAACCTTACGGTACCCCGTTATAAAATGTACTGATTTTTGCTACCGATGCTGCCGCCAAATCTGTGTAGCTTCTGAAACAAGTTGAAAAGCCGCATTTGACTCATAAGCAAGTCTCCTTACATTCGGCATGAATCACATCCACCCAGCAGTACTCTTTCTGATAACATTTCAGCTTTTTGTTTGCTTGTTTCTTTCCATTCCAATGACTCTCTCTACCGCTGAAATACACCGTTCTGGTTGGTAGCGGCAAACAGTTTGGTCTATTATCAACGTTTTTATGTGAATACGGGCTGATAGAACTCGTCTTTACATGCCGAACATGAGGTTTGCCTATAATTAACCAGAAAAAATGATTTGAGTTGTTATACAATGTACCCAGTTTTTCCAGTAAGCACAAATACATGACATTAGCAAGTTAACCAATGAAGTTTCGTTTAGATTAACAATATCACTTGTATCTCTTGTGTAAGTTGTTGGGAAAGACGGGTGTTGATGTGATGACCTAGGCTTAAGCCACTTTATCATCAACATGTTGAAGTGTCCTTGCGGAAAGCAGCAAATCTCAAGTCTGAAAGCCCCCCAGAAACTGTTGGTAGAACACGTGGAGATGAGTGTGTGTGTTGTGATGGGATGGAGTGACTCACATTATGCTTGGACCGCAGCATGGTCCAGTAGTCAGCAGGGAAAAGCTGGGTTGAAAACTTATCTAGCAAATGCCCAGTTTAAGTGCCCTTGAGCAAGGCACCTGTTCTGATGATGCTGACTGAGAAGGCCCTCACCATCATGCTGGATGCTGCTGTTACCATGGAGACAGGTTGTGAGTCTGATCAGTTAAAAAGCTCTGTGAAGAGTTTAAAACTTTACATTATAAGGCCTGCTGACTGTCTGCCTCTAGAGAAACCTGCTGTTCACAATGAGACATTTCTTCCTTTTTTCAGCCTGTTAAACATGCACATTGGTCTCCGTTGCATAATGTTAACTGTTCAAACCTGTCCTGTCAGTTTGGGAACACCAGAGCCTGGAAGTTTGACAATGTTAAGGATTTATTTTAAATAACATTAGGTGAGTAAGTTGGTTTTAAAATGTGAAAGATGCTATTTTGTGATAGTTATGCACTAAACCTAAAAAGAAATGATAGATTCAGCTCCTCACGTTCAGCCGGTGTAGGTACCAGATCTGCTCGGGGTCCTGCGTTTACAGATGACGTAACACATTCACACATTGAAATGTGAAATGTGGCATTATTTCTCTATATATGTTCACACTGGTAACGTTAACTTTACCTTAACCAAGCTGCTAAAAATCAGGCGTTCACAAGTGTGCAGATCAGCAACACCAGTATAAAAGATCAATGTATTTTATATTCTATCTGTCATCTAATATATTATTCCATTGTTTTTCCTGATGTTTTAGGTTTTTGCCACGGTATCATTCAGTATCTGTATCGAGATATTTAGGCAGGTATCGTATCCAAGTCATAATTTAGGTATCGTGACAACACGGTGCTGACCGTCACTTTCACCGGTAAAAAGACAAACGTCTCCGGCGGCAGCTCACGTCAGCGGACATTAGTTAATGTTAATTCAATGAGAAACTTGATGGCAGAACGAAAGGAAGCTCGTCTGTCTGTGTGTCTGAACTCGAGCAAAGATCCTCTGTGAGGGAAGAAGCTCCACACGGCGTCTTCTCTCTATAACTGATCTCATGTCAGTTTCAGGAGTCACCTTCTCCCAGTTAAACTTATATCATGACAATAATTTAAGATGATCAATTTAATAGTTTTGAATAAGGACCTTCAGTGAAATATAAGATGTACCAAAGTCAGTAACTACAGCGGTTGTTTCAGAGGATCAGATACACATTTCATCAACATTAAATATCTGCTGCTGCTGCTGTGGAAATCTATCGGATCAGACTCAGCAGAGGCTCCGTATTAACCTCTTCCACTCTTTCCACTTGGTGCAAAATTTAACCCTTTTGACCACTTGAGATAACATAAAAATACCACATTAAGACACCAAGACCTTGAGGAACACCATAAAAAGATTCATACTGTGATTTGGTTTCAAAAACTTTTGACGTTTGGAGATTTCTGTAAGAATTGCAATTTTTCAGCGATTGGGTGGCGAGCACTTCTGTTCTGGAAATTTCTCAGAAACCTCCTTATTGTCAGTATACCTGGTAAAGCTCTGTGTCTCCAGTGTGGCGTTGGACAGTTTCATGAGGCTGTGATTATCCCAGAAGTCACAATAGGTCATTTTATACAGTGAGGTCAAGTTTTACAAAATGGTCTCACTACAATGAAATGGGGACTAACATCATCACACGTTAATACAGTTGGGCTCATTGAATCCACAACAAGCTTTCCATTCATACCCAATATGTAATTCCAATATTGTTTAGGGATCCCGCAGTGTGCAGAATATATTTCTAAAATAGGCAGAAATAACACATTTATACTGCAGGCAAAAAAACTGCCTGGGATTAGCATAAAGTGGGCGTGTCTGTAAGGAGGGGATTTGTGGAGACCCACTTTCCTTCAGGTATCTTAGGGTGAAGGGTCAAGCGACCCCTTTGAAAATGGCCATGCCAGTTTTTTTTTTTTTGAGCGTTATTTAGCCTCCTTCCCCGCAAGCTAGCAAGACATGGTTGGTACCAACGGAGCCCGCTACAGCCTCTGAAAGACAGTAATGTCTGCAGTTAAGCAGAGTTAAAGAGGTTAAAGGACTTGGATCGAGTTCGGAGCCAAACAAACTTGATGGGGACAGAAATACGACCATGTTCTCCTGGTGTTAGCAGTCAGTCTGGTGTGGGTGGGAAGGGCCTGGAAACGCAGCCTCACATGAAGCAGTCTGAGGAGATTTAGAGGTGGATAAAGAGCCTTTGGTGGAGCTGCTCAGAGACGTATTCAACCTGCGGTGAGAGGACTCGACTAGACACAGCTTTATTTTAAGAGGTCACAACAACAACATTTGCTTTTCAGTGGCTTTCGGCATGTTAAACGTGGACTCTGATTTGCAGACCTGTGTCTCTGCAGGCCCCCGACTCTCTCTGTGCTTGTTTGTTGGTGTTGTTGCTGGTCTGCAGTCTTTATCACTAGCAGATGTGTCTTTGTAAGCAGGCGGGAGTCCTCTGTAACGCCGCTCACCGTGCTGCTCTCACATTTAATCTGCCGCTGACTTCCTGTCTGTGGACGCTCCATGGAAACTGAAGGTGAAGCTTTTCACTCTGTGAACAATGCGAGCTGTGTGGAGCTGTGGAGCCGACGCGCCGGCCGAGCGGCTGCACAGCTCTGATGGAGCAGCTTATTGTCTGGTGCCGATGGAGGCGGAAGTGGCAGCTCTCTGAAGGTTTTCAGCTCAACAATAATGCAACATTTATTAGGCTCTTTGATCCAGAGCAGGTCGGTACAGGTGGTCCTCCACCCCGGCAGGGCCACTGCAGCGTTCAGGCTCAGTCCTGTTTAATGCAGAGCTGAGGGGACCGGTAGCTCAGGCAGTCGTTATATGAAATATAATGAGCATTTACATATATGACTGACACACCGAGCGCAGGGGACGCACATCCAAAAAGCTCCACAGCTGCCTGAAAGCAAAAGTCTGATGATCAGATGATCAGCTGACTGCTAATTTCATTTATCAGAGATCTTCATCAGGCAGCAGAACAAGCAACATGATCATATAGACACAGACGCATTGATCACTCAGGTGGCTGAGAGTCAGTCAGACTGGACCAATCAGAGCAGAGCTGGATGACTCGGTCTGATTGGTCCCACATAGGGGACGAAGCCTCTGTGGAAAGAACATATTCAGTCTAATACATCAAATATTCAGTTCAATAAAACCCTTTTGAGTGACTAATACATTACTGCTTTTCTACTTTTTCTATGTATTTAATACATAATAATAATAATAATAATAATAATAATAATAATAATAATAGTTTATTTATAGAGCTCTTTTCAAGCAAAAACGCACAAAGTGCTTTCCAAGATAATGAAATTCAAAACATAAGCAACATTGGGAACGACTGCAAGAGGTAGATAATGAAACATATGCATATACATACATACATACATACATATCTATATATATATATATATATATACATACATACATATAAATATATACGTAGATACATATATACATACGTAGATACATATATACATGTACACACACACACACACACACACACACACACACACACACATAAAAGTTAAAAACTCATTAAGAGAAATAAAAACCAACAGCTCGTGACCACAGGAGTCCACTCTGTCAGCTGTTAGGAAAAGCTGTTCTGTAAAAGTAAGTTTTAAGACGAGATTTAAAAGCAGCAACAGAGTCAGCTGATCCAGAGCCGAGGAGCCACTACTGCAAATGCTCGGTCACCCTTTGTTTTTAACCTGGACTCTGGAATAGTTAGAAGACACAGACTGAAGAAGACACTTAAATGAACATTTAATATGTTCTTGTATCATAATAATAATAATAATAATAATAATAATAATAATAATAATAATAATAATAATAATAATGAATGTGTTTGTGTCTTTGTGTTGCTTCTTCTGCTTCCTGACGAAGATCTCTGTCAGATCCAAACATTTCTGTTAAATTAAATTAGCTGTTAGCTGATTATCAGAAATAAATAATGTGGGAACACAACCTGTCACACCATTAACAGGATAATGTGATAATACCTCTACCTACATAACATAAATGGATAAATAAACATTTTGGATAAGAATCATTTTAGTTTTTAAGATTTGGGACCCAGATGTGAAGTGAGTGGAGCATTTTACAGTGTAAAAACAGACACTTTTGATCTTCATATTACCTCTTTGACATTTCTCTACGGATATTTGCTTGTACATGTACTATTTATATGCAAATACCTGCAACAGCTACATTTGTTGTTTAGGAAAAGTAGCCAGAAAGAGTCGGTGTGGATGTGTGAGGGAAACAGTGGACCAGCAGGCTGAAGTTGGTTTGAGAATCACCAGATGGACGCCTGTTTTTGCACCTTTTGATGTTTGCAGCCGTCGGGTTGCTTCACTGTCTGCTTTACTTTTTCTTGACAGCTATTAATGTGCAGTGTAGAACCAGAGCACCTGTAGTTAACCTTCACTGTGTAACAGCGGTGGAAGAAGTACTCGGATCCTTAATGAAGTACTAATACCACACTGTGAAAATATTCCACTACAAGTAAAAGTCCTGCAGTCAAAACCTTACTGAAGTAAAAGTACAACAGGTCCCTGTCACTGTGTTCCTGTTCTATCTGATGTTTCTGGATTAATATTCCTGCTGCCTTCATGTGGATGTTGCATTTTACTGCTGCAGATGTTTCAGGTTGAGCTCATTTTAACTTCAGAAAAATGTAGTGCAGTAAAAAGTATTTCCCTCTGAGATGTAGTGGAGTAGAAAGGTGCATAAAATGGAAATACTCAAGTAAAGTACAAGTACCTCAAATTTCTACTTAAGTACAGTCCTTGAGTAAATATAGTCCTGGGAGAAGATCATGAATATTGAAACAACAAAGAATGTGCTTTCTGTCATGAAGCCTAAAATCACACACACACACACACTCACAATGGCGGTGTGTTCAGGTTCGTGTTGTGGAGGCGTCCCAGGTGACTCGTGTTGACGTCAGCAGACTCGTCCTCAGGTGTCCCAGCGCTCTCTGGTGGGCTGTTATACTGGATCCTGTCTGGATGGAAACCCGGTCTGTAGAGAAACAGAAGAAGAAACTTCTGGAAGGATGAAAACGTAGAGGTTCATACTCGACCGGGCAACATCACCTCAAATCAATATCACGATTAATTATAACGATGAATAAAGGATACACCTGTACACAGATTCTCTGTCCTCACAGTGGAGCTCTTATTCAGTCTTTGGACTCGACAATAAACAGTGTGCTGAGGAAGATCTGTCGAAAGCTCCAGAGCAGCTACTAAATGGACGCTTCGAGGTGGGATCGTTTTGTCAGTTGCTGTTTCCAAAGTCAAGATTAAGAATGAACTTTGAACCTCAGTTATTTATAATATTTTGAAGGCCCCTGTGGAAAAAAAAAATGTAGAAAGTATCAGAAAAGTAGTAGTGTAAAACTAGTGCAGGAAAACGCCTATAGATTTTGATGAACTTCCCTGTAGCGCCCCCCTCAGGACAGAGTTAGGCCTGGCTGACCCCGATTGCCCTGCTGCCTCATTGTTTCACTGTTGTAATTCATACCAGTGAGAATAATGTGAATCTATTGTGTTTCCTACAGCTTCCTGTGTGTGTGTGTGTGTGTGTGTGTGTGTGTGTGACCGGTCTGTCTCGTGTGGATTATTTAAGATATTTCTGTACATTCAAACAATCTCTGTGCAGAATGCGTTTTGTGAAAGTATTATGTTTAGTTTAGTTTAGTTTATTTGCTTCAGGATTCAAAGTGATTGTGCAGGTTGGATAAGCAGCTGAAGCCAAACAGAGAAATCAGGGCGACAAACACAAAACAGACAAAAGAAAAACCAAAACCTGAGCAGAGAGATTTTATTACAGTCAGTTAACTTTAAACACACCCAAACAGTTTGTACTGAGACAACAGCCATGTCTGTGGTGGGTTCGCGTGTCTGTAATAACAGCGGGACAGTGGAGCGTCTGCAGTTA
>VMKM01004767.1:0-12821 GCA_008360985.2 Macquaria ambigua | reverse complement strand
GGGTTCTCGGCTCACGGAGACACTGTAAATTAACTAATAAATAAACAAACACTCACACACAGGCGTTAATGCTTCATTGAGAACGGCTGGAATTTGGATTAGTTGTGACCTAAAGGTGTGTGTGTGTGTGTGTGTGTGTGTAGGCCAAAGCCAAGTCTGGGACTGCTGGACAGGAAGTGGTGATGGCTGAGGTTAACGAGGTTAAAGCCTGAAGGAGAGGCTGCTCGAAAAAAGATGGAGAGACAAGATGAGAAGAAGTGCAGCGTAAACGGCTTCGCTGGCTGAATCAGAAACTACAAATTTGTCGAGGTAGATTCATAAAACATGAAGCATGAAACATTTTCAACTCTCCAGATGCGTCTTTGCAAAATTAGCCTTGTGTTCTGTCTACAGAGGCTGTTTTGAGCTACATGCTAACGTCAGCGTGCTAACATGCTGATGTTAAGCAGGTGTAATGTTAACCATGTTCCCCATCTTAGTTTAGCATGTTAGCAAGCAGCTGAGGCTGATGGGAGTGCCATTAGCTTTGCAGGTACTTGCTCATAAACCAAAGAGTAAAATTGCAAAGCTACATATTTGAAATGCAGGCGTATAATTTCTATATATAATCAAAGTGCAGCTAGTTTCATGCTCTTTAAAATAAATGGTAACGCTCGTCTTGCCAGGCTTTTAGAACCTAAAACTTAAAGATCCCGTTCAGGGCTGAGAAACTGTTGTTTATGTGTAAAATAAGAAGTTGTCCTGTTGGTTATTTTAGAGGAAAAGAACACAACAACGAGTGTTTATGTGCCCCCAGTAGATCACTGGCTCCTGCACACTGTAGCATACATGATGTTGAGTGATATTATTGCTCTGAAGTGGACACATTTAGAGCTTAAGCAGGCGGTGAGGACCCTCCTCTAACTGACAACATGCTCAGACATGTGTTGAGTCAGTCAGCATTTGGCCCCTGACCAAAAAGGCCAAGCTGGGGAGCAGATGGGAAGGAGAGGAGGGCTGCAGGAGGTCAGCGGTCTGGATGTAGCCCGCGGTGAGGATCAGACATATGGCAAAGCAGACCGCAGAGGAGAAAGATGTAAAAATCAGCTGCATGGAAAGTCAAGTTTTGTAAATAAATGCAGTTTAAATGTCAAAACAGCTGAAAAGAAAATCAGGCTTTTAGCTAGCTTACTGGCAACTGTACTGTGTCCAGTACAACATGAGTCAGGAACTTTTCTGCTTATCTGGAAGCCGCTCTGCAGCTCACCGCAGAAATGTTCCACCGAGAAGCATGAAAAGGTTTTTCCTTGTTGTTCCCACATTCTTCTCCAAAGAGCAGCGGTGAGCCAGAGTGAAAAAGTCTTTTAGATTCATTAAAATAAGACCTGATTGGTCTCGTGCATACTGAGGCTCCAGTCTCTCACTTTGCCTACTTGTGTCAGCATTTTAGATTGAGCCACGTCTTTTCCCATGTTCATTCATAATGAACTCAAAGCTTGTCATTAAGCCCAAGCCGGTTTGCACGCCTCCGAGCCGCAGGGAACACGTTCTTCTCTTCATCCTCTTTTCTCAAGACCTTCAGAGTCCAGCACAAGCTTTTTTTTTTCTGTAAAAACGCCCATTGTTTCGCTTTCAGCCCGTCTCTATTTTACAGCTGTGCATGACTGATTGTCTGAGGCAGGAGGATTGGAGGGGTGGGGGGGTGGGGGGGGGGAACAATGCACCACCAGTTTAGACCTATTGATCTGCACGCTCCCAGTCTGTGTCCGCCCCAGCTGGTCCTGCAGGAAAATAGGAAAACTATGTGTGGGGGTTGAGGTTAGGTCTCACACAAAGGCACCGACAACTTGGGGAAGCCCTGCAGAATTACATACAGAGATCTTAAAGAGTGTGTGAGGATATTCTGCTTTACTGAGCTGCTGAAACGTGAAACACAACAAACGGCTCGCTTCCACCTCAACCTCGACTTCACCCGGTTCAATAACACGCCAGGCGATTGCGTGTAAAAAGCAATATGTGTGTGATAGATGATCATTCCTGCTCAATCGAGTTGTCGCTTTTGCCGTAACAGTTCATCCGAGCAATTTGATTTCTTAATCAAGATGAAAAAAGGAGCCTCTTCACTCCTGCAAAGATGCTGATGAATAGCGTCCTTCTCTCTCTAAGTCTGTTACTGCAGACGGATTAAGAAATGTATTCTGTTTTGCACAGAGAGAGTAGGGGAAAAAGGATCTTTGGCTTAATATTAAAACAATTTATCAAAGCTGTACATGCAGGAAATCCTGAGTGATAGTTACAGAGGTTCCCTTTTATGAATCAAAGACAAATAAGCAATCAAAATGACAAAAACTGTGAAACACTTATTTCTGTGAAATTAAGAAAAATGTCCGGTGGGGAATGGCACTCTGTAAAAGGTCTAACACCTTCCAGCTCCATTTCAAAGCTCGCAGTTTGTCACCTGTCAGATTAACGGACCGGAGGGCAGGTGTAAACAAAACAATATGACGACAAGATTCCCTAATCTCTTTTCTTCAAACAATTTCTGTCTTTTGGGACGGAGCTGCCAAAGGCCACAGTGGAGTTCAACCTTTTCACATGAACCAGATAGGAGCGGCTTCTTGTCACATTTCCCTCATAAATGCCACCGCTGTATGTGCATACAAAGTGGTGCTTTGAGCTAAATGCTAACGTCGGCATGCTATAATGCTCACAGCGACAATGCTAACGGGCTATTGTTTAGCAGGTGTAATGTTCACCATGTTCACCACCTTTGTTTAGCGTGTTAGCATGCTAACATTGGCTAATTAGCAGTAAACGCAAGTACAAATAAGTGTGACGGCAATGTCATTAGTTATGCAGGTGTTTTGTCCTGATGATGGGTTTAGATGAGAAGATCACTAAATTCACCCTGTGGGGAACATGAATGTCTGAACCAAACATCGTGGCAATCTGTCCAATAATTGTTGAGATATTTCACATAAAACCAACAACGTCGACCTCATGGTATCACCAAAGTCAGTAGGAGTCGACCTCGGGTAACCATGAATATTTTGTGCAGAAGAAAAGTCAGGGGGATTTTAAAGTCATGAGGATTCATCCTCTGGGCACCATGAATATCTGAACCAAATTTGATGGCAATCCATTCAATCGAGACATTTAACTAAAAAAACTAAAAATGTCAACCTCATGGTGGAGCTAGAGGTAAAGTCAGGGGATCCCCAAAGTCAGTAGGATTCACCCTCTGGAGACCATGAATGTCTGTACAAAACCCAATAGTGCCAACCTCCAGCTGCTAATCATAAGAACACAACCTTGGGAGGACGGTGGAAATAACTCAGTGGATTAGCTCACTTCACCTCCCGTACTTGAGCAACATGGCTGGGCAGAAAATGAGGCGTTGCGGGACACGTACAGTACAGGACAGGGTGGACTGCAGACATGCTAAAGACTAATTTTCTGCCAGCTCAGCCCACCCACAGGGAGTGTTTAAGACCAGAGCTGTGCTCAGGTGCTCTGCTTTAGTGGGATTCCTTACTTATTACAGTATCTGGGACAGGCTGAATACCAGCATAGCCCGGGCCCAGCTGTAGAATTAAGGATACATGGCCTCAGAGATCGGTCAGTGTTGGTCTACCACTGCGATCACAGTGATGTTTGAAAGAACCGCTGCATGCTGGATGTGTTAGCATGTAGTTGTGCTTGTTGCAGTTTGTGTGTTTCCCTCTTCTCCACCCTGCCTCATTCTACCTTACGTCCTACATTTCCCAAAATGCATCTCAACAAGCCTCGGGGGAACTCGCCTGCACGTCACTATTCAAATATGTGTGCATGAAAGAGAGAGTGTATCAAAATTAAAAAGAGCAACAATAGACGCAAGCAAGAAAGCAGGTTTTTCCAGTTGTGAAAATGCTCTACATGTTTACACTCTTACTGGTTTATGCGGCTGTACTCTGGGTGGAGAAAGCGTTAGATGATCTACATGTTGCACAACAGACTACTCCCTTGTGTGTCTGGTGGACATAGAAGAAAAGAGAGAAGCCCGTGCTGTTGGATACCGAAGGACTGACACCAAAACCTGATTACAGCTGTTGTTTTGCCAAGAAATTGCTCTGGACAAGAAAGCGAATGCGCATATTTCCCAAAATGTGGAACTAATTCTAGCTGCAGTATGTCAGTCCACTTAGAAATACAAGAAATGAGTGTTAAGACTCTTAAATTAGACTTAAATCTACTATAAATGCATGTTATTTCAAAAACAGTGTCCTCCATGCAGCCATAAGGACCACAGTTATTTATATTTCACCTCACAGCCCTGTTTTCCTGCCCCCTGACAACCTAATACATCTCAGACCTTGTATATGTGATGAAGTCATTGCAGGATATATAGGCTTGCCGCGTGAGGAAAAGCAGTTTGCATGCTTGGCAGCCCCCCGGGGGAGTTTACCGCGGCCTGTACGTCATCGTCTGCTTCCAGTGATACTGTAGCTTTGCAGTCTGACTCACAGAGAGGGTTTTCGTTCCTGCTACAAAACCTGCTTTTCACTGAGATGTCGGGACTGTCAAGGACTCAAGTCCAACTTGTTTTTCTGAAAGGAAAGACTCTTGTCAAACTGAAGATGTGACTGTTAACACTGTTGTGTAAATACTATTTTAACCCATTTAATATGGCGTCTACAGTAAGTGTTGTAAACTGTAAACTGTATTTGTTTTTCTTGTGTGCTGCTGTAACTAGAGCTGGGCCCCGTTCCTTCAGGCTAGCATAACGTTAGCATTCTCATCCAGCTAATTTGGTTCTTTGAACGCAGTTAAATTGTTGGATTTGTGAATCTTGGATTAAGTTATCTTGGATACCAGTGCACACGTTACTGCAGCTGCACTGTAGGAAGTTCCTTAAACATATTTTAGCTATGAAATTAAACAAAATCTCTCACAAAGAAAAGATTAAATTGTGTCACAAACTTCCAGTAATCAGTCACAAACTTTAGTCCAACAATTAACTTTGGGTTTGGGTTGAATATATGTCTTTCTTTTTTAGTAAACCATATTAAAATTCTCTTTAAGTGTACTTAAATTAAATTAATTAAACAAATACACCCACAAATTTTGATATTTCAGAAGATGTTCTCATCTGAAACCGTGACCTCCTGTCTGGGGTTCAAGTTGAGAAGCTGTGGTCTAGCTAACTGTGAATGAGCTGCATGTTTGCAGGCTTGGGCTTTAGGACTTGTTGCTATGACAACAGCCCCACATTAACTTTAAGCCAGCCCTGAAGAACTGAAAGCTCGTGCCAAATCATTGACAATCAAATCAAGCTAACTCAGTTATCTACGTAGGAAGAACAGGGCCCAGCAGAGGACTTTTAGGAGCACTGTTGATGTAACTAGAGCTCATTCCCCGCCCAAATTTTCCCAATCATCATCAATAAACCTTCCTGTCACATCTCATCTCCATTGAACTGGGTCATTAAAAATAGTAAACCGCCCTATGCAGACTTGACTCCAGGCGTGTCTGTGTGCTGCACACGTTAAAAAGCTTTTGTTGGCGAGCGCAAACAAAGACCAAAAACCACCATCACGTCTCAGCTGTATGGTTTCTGTCTGAGTGTTACAGAGCAGGAAACTGAACAGCCCTTATGAGGGCCACACCTGTGCAATCATGACGACAGATCACAGGTGCGCCCTTTGTCTAGATGAGTCAAATTGAAGGATGAAGGAAAAGAAAATACCACCTTTAATAACCTCTAATTCAGAATGAGCCTCATTGTTGTGCATTTAATGTGAAGTTAGAACTGATTTTCTTGTTCCAAGGACTGGATTTCCTGTTTTAAATGAGGAAGTTGATTTTCCAGCCCTTCTTGTAACTTTTAGTCAGTACATTTTAGATGACACCTATATCCAGTGCAGTGTCTTCATAGAAACATTTTGCGTTCTTTCATGAGGGATTTAATGTCCAGTTTTACTCTCTGAAAGCAGACACCTGTGTAATATCGCTGGTTAAAGCTCTTTACATAAACACACAGATGTTCCTGGAATTAAGGCGTTTCAGTCCACGTCTGATTTTTGTTGAGAGCATGTTTCTACCTGCTTTGACCTGTATCTGTTTCCTGTGTTTACTCAGGATCTCTTTGCTCAATTCCTCCAGCTGGAGGAAATGCTAACTCAAACTATTGCTTTCCATATCAATTCAACTTTAAGATGAAAATACCAGATTCAGTGTTTTTTCCCTGTTTAAATCAGATTCTTTCGTTAAAGAAGTGTAAATGTAGCCTTAAAGAGCACAATATTTCACATGTAAATTAAGTTCCATGGAGGAGAATATAAACCTGACTTATGAACTGAAAGATCACAATACCGTAGCTTCAATTTTACCATTTTACATCATGTTTTCTCTCAATAAACAGAAAAACACACTTCTCTTCAATTCCATTTGCATTTATTCTAAAGGGAAAATATATAATTCAATAAATATTGCGGCAACAACATTGGCAAAGACATTTGAAGGCGACATCAACATTCAAGAAAAACATGATAATGTACACGGGGAAGAAACAACAGCTCAGGAGATGAAGGTATGAGTCGGGGGCCATTGAGCTGCCAAACGTGACAGCGCTGGCATTTGAACAAGCGAACTGGGAAGTTTGGAAAGTTACATTAGAAAGTGCATCAATAAGTTTGATATTTAAAACAGCTCCTTAATTGCACTGCTGTTAGAGGGGGAAAACCACACATTTAAAAACACTGTTTCTCAAGACTTTCGAAAAGTCAGTTTTTCAAATTAACACCTTTGTGTTACATCAGGCCGAAGGGTCCTGAAACCCAAACACAGAAATTACCTAATAAAAAAAATAAAAAAGTAAAATCATCCTATTTGAGTTGAGGCCTGGTCAAACCACAAAGTGGCACAGCTACATTATTTTCTCGTCTTCGCAAAATATGTTCTAGAAGAAGAGGACTATTGTAAACTACCGTACCTGGTGAGCTAACCGCTAACACGCTAGCCTATTTGTCTATTTTCTTCTCAGTATTGTACATGTCATTCAGTGAAGTAGTTCTAATGATTATTTTCGTTATCGATTAATCTGCGGATTATTTTCTCGATTAAGTAAAATGTTTAAAAAAAACCTACTGTGATGTCTTTTATTTGCTTCTTCTGTCTGACCGAAACAAATATATTCAGTTTACTGTCACATATGACAAAGAAAAGCAGCAAATCCTCACATTCGAGAAGCTGAAACCAGAGAATATTTGGCATTTTGAGCGAAACAATTAATCGATCACCAAAACAGTTGCCAACTAATTCTCTGTCGATCAACTAAACGAATAATCGTTGCAGCTCTACAATCAACAGTTGCTGAAGGGGGAAAGAAAGTGTCATTTAGCAATCTTGTTAGCCTGGTCGCTAACGGGCCAGCTCATCCAAAAACACATAAGGGTGCAACAAAGCTAATAAGCTACAATAGCCGACAGACCAACAGACCGTTTACTGTTGGTCAGTGGCAGAAATTCACCAAAGCTGAACTTGCTAATTGTGTAAATTCACATTGGAAAGAACTGATTTTGCTGCAAATTTCTGCCGTTTTTAATTGCTGGCGTGACCAGGCCTTTCTGAGGATTTTACCAAAAAAAAAAAAAAAAGTCTGAACACTTGTTCATGGAAAAATGCAAAGCGGAAAGCTCTGCTGTTTTCAGAGCCGGACAAACAAGCTTTAATTGTTGCCACTCCCTCCCTACAGTGCAGTGGAAAAATGATTCACAGCTCAAACTGGCAGCCTAGTAGGACACACACAATTAGTCAAGAAGTGTTGGTCAATTAAAGCTTTTTGATGCATTACGGGTTTTAAAACGTGTCACAAATTGGTGAAAATGAAAGGCTGAATTGAATTTGTTCATCACATGGACTTCAGGAGTTGTTGGCCAGATCCTAGCGGCTGAAAACAGCTTTGAGCCACTTTGCTCACGGCTCCCCAGTATGCTCCATAAACCTGTCGGTGTGGAGGACAGCTAGGATGATCTGCCTTCAGAGAGTCAGTATGTATCTGTAGATGTTGAGGTGAAATAAAAGTCTGACCGCCACAAACGTGCAGTTGTGAACTCAAACAGCTTGGGTGTGAATCCTTCAGCTCCTAGGATCAGCTGTTCAGGGTTGAAACTCATCAGGATGAAGCTAAAATAAAACAATGACGTAGTTACACACCAATGACTTCACATTATATCGACAACATATCAGAGACGTCAGGTTTCCTCTGTGCAGGACTAAGAAACAGTTACAGGAGCAGGGGTGAGAGGGAATCAGTTCCAAACTACACTGACTGGTTGTTGTTTAAGCCCTCCGAAAAAAAGTCTTTGATCCAGCACAAACAACAGCAGCCCCGGGCAGCAAACCCCCATCGCCGACTTTGGCTCTCATTCAAAACATCACATGTTCTTAAACCCTTTCCTTTTACAAACGAGCATCTCCTAATGACATCACTCCTCCCACTCATTTCCTGTTGGTGTGGAAAGCCTCGACCGCATCCGCTCCGTCCTCCCAGAGGAAGCGGGTCACTTCCCCAAGCAGGCAGCCCGCTGACAGATAGCTTCCTCATCTGGTGGGGCGGGGGGCCACATGCTACTACGCATTGAGTTTTCATTGGTGCAGAGTATTCCAGTAACATGTACATGAATTGAAGCTTATAAAACCCCTTTCCAGACAAATAAGGGGTCTTTAACATGCAGGAAAGAGCGCTGCCCCGTAGCTTCCTGCTTGCACTGTGCTCCGCCCTCGTTCTCAGTCTAATCCCCTTCAGACTGATCAGTCACATGACCGAGCAACTTTTGGCTTTGTCCTTCCGGAGGTCCGAGGCCACCGCCGCCAGGTCGGGCCTACTGGGCATGTGTGAAATCCTCTTGTTGCCACGGGCGGCCTTACTGCGCTTGACGTTTTTGTTGTTTTTGTTGATGCAAGCCAGCGTGGCCACGTGGAAAATGTCTCTGACGCTGTTCTCCGACTGCTGAGCCGAGCACTCGATGTAGGGCGCCGAGATCTGCTTGGCCATGCTGGAACCCTGAGGAGAAGAGGTCAAATATGGTCACCACCGGAAGAAAAGGCTCGCAGGTCAGGCTAGAAAGAGGTTAACGCATTTTTCAACAATTAGGAAAGGATTTTCGCTCTTAGGGGTCTGTTAAACATGCTTAAAGTAGAGTACAATGAGCGATTGTTCGTGAATGGCTTCAGTCACAGAACTGCTTTACTAGTTGCATGTTTCATTCACTTTATTCTGCATACCTGGTCATAAGAGACTGGTGTCTGTCTGTGGTTGGAAAGCTCCACCAGGGTGCTCAGGTCGGTGCGCAGGTCTGACTTACACCCAACCAACAGCATCTTGGTGTTGGGACAAAACTCCTGGATCTCCCCTTTCCACTGTGGAGGAAGACAGACGCTTGCAATCATGAAACATTCAGAGAGAGAACAAGGTTTCCTCTTAATTCATTCAGCAAAAAAGGGAAATTATCTACCATTGCTGCTGGAAAAAAAAGGTAGAACACGAGCAGAAGAAGATCAATATTTAGCTCCATTTTCCCAATAGACCACATATGAATATAAACCAAGCAAAACCTAACCACAGTTAAGTGTTTAAATATGTGTTAAAATATGAATGTTGGCCAGAATGACCTGACACAAGATCCCATGAGTCCCCCCGCCGGTCACCTGCCCTTTAAGTACAAAAGGTTAAAGCTGCCACTTCCTGGAGCCCCTCACGCTTTGAATCCTGGAAAGGAACTACAAATAATCCCCGTGTTTCCTCCCTAACAACAATAAATGCTCTGATCGATGGTATTTCTCCAGGGGCTTTAATCTGAGGCTAATGTGCCTCAGGGCAAGCTGGCTGGCTGGCTGGCTGGTCAGGGGATCAAGTTCATCAACATCCAAAGGGGAAGTTGTTTTGTGCAGCCTGTCTATCACTTTCTGTCTGCACAAACACCGCTCGACTAAAAGCCTGGACCCAATCTAGACGCTCATTGTCTGGAGCATGACCTCTGACTAACATAACATTAATGAAACACACTGTTTGATCACGTGACTTTTAATTTTACTTAAAGACACGTAAAGATAGGTTCAACTACAGTGTGCAAAACAGATGCATGAGATGATGTTCGAGTCTCCTTTGAAAACCAATTTATTGACGCCAGGTTCTTGTAGGATTTCCATGGTTCTGTTTCGGATTTGGCTCCAAAATTTAGAACCGAGAAGACCTCTAATTGATCTAATCTTAATCTAAATGTGACTGGCTTTGGTCATACTGCAACTTTTATGGACAGCTAAAATAAAAAAAACACCATGAAAACAGGAAGTTCCTTACAAAAGAAGAGCACACGCCAGGTGCGTTTTACTCTAGAAAACAATGGTTTCACATTTTTAGCAGTACCATTAAAGCCCTCCACCAGTCAGATGACTGATGCAGACCGTCCTGCTTTATGTTCATTACACACTCTGACGTGGGAGTCAGCCAGTTCGACCACAGTCATCAGATGAACCACCAGCAGCTCCATGTGAGTAACTGGTGGCTCCACCTCAGTACAGTAGCAGTTTAAAAGTTACTTCCTTCTTCCAGCCGCTCCGGGGATTTGACCCAGCGACCTTCCAGTCACACTATGGCTGTACAACTTCACATCACAAGATCTAACGTGACCGAGGCTACAGAATGAATCTCTTGACTGTAGACTTAAACTTTTGATCCAGCTTAATGCGACATGGCCCTCGTCAGCAGATCAAAGAGAATCAAAGGAATGCTTAGAGTTCTTCTTCTACTAAGGTTTATCAAAGGCTTGATGATCGACAAACCTTTTTCAGTACGCTGTCGAGCGTTTCAGGGCGGCTGATGTCGAAACAGATGAGGACAGCGTCGGAGTCCGGGTAGGAGAGAGGCCTCACGTTGTCGTAGTACGGAGATCCTGAAACAAAAGGAAAACAAGAAACTGAAACGGTGTTCACACGGCTGCACATACACCCAGGTCTCCTCATGACCGATTTAAATTTGATGTTGAACGCTATTTTGGGATCTTCTGCTCCAGGGAAAACCTCGCTATCAACGCAGGTTTTACAGTTCAAGACTGAGATGGTAGACGGGCCTTTTTACTGGCTAGTGTGGCTTCACTGAAAAGGAAATACCTGCACTGAAATGAGGGGCAGCATCCAAACCTACTGAAAACCTCAAACATATTTTCTTGAATGCATAAACACGGGCCAACTCATCGCTTTAAACTTGAAAGCATTTCTGACAGTTATTCTCATATGACATGATTGCAGCTAAGCCGTAACCCACGGCAACCAGGCGAGAGAAAAACAAATAATGCAGCATCAGTAGAAAAAAATGTGCTGACCACGACAAAATCACTTGTTGAAGAAATCCTCCCCGCAGAAACAGAGAACTTCAGAGCGAGGAAATAACTCCCTCCTCAAAATTGAAGCCATATGTCTCAGGGAGACGCCCCAACTCTCCGCCAGACTGAAACATCTCCGGAGAGGAAGAGGAGGGGTGGGGGTGGCGTCACGTCAAGGTGAGTCAAGATCACATGACGAGCAAGAGCTGACCACACACACAACCGGCTGCCAAGAATCTGGAGAATTTTGTTTTTGGTAACTGAAGGTTCCCCTGGGAGGTCCTTTCTAAACACTGCTGTGGAGGAAAGCCAGGAATGCACTGTCACACACACACACACACACACACACGGGGATCTAGTGTTCCTACAATCTAAACAGTCTGGATGGGAGACGACACTTCCTTCCAGGCCCGGGCCTCGCACAACAACGCCTGACACCAGCTGATGTGTTATGTACACCACGGCTGCACGCAGAAACCTGACCTGTATCTACACATTCCCAGGGTTTGAGCCAGGATTGTCTGGGAGGGGGGGGTCCAAATGGGCCTGTTAGGACTTATCTAGGGGTCACCGCTCCGTCCAGTGGGGACAATAAAACAGCACTGTGAAAGCTGCACACCCATTCAGTGCAACAAAGTTATATTAAAACGATAAAACAGACGATTTGACGAGGGTTGATGAGTTCATCTGCATCTAGAACACCACACCCAATAACTGCAGCTCACACCTAGTTATAAAAACTACATTACTGTGCCTTAAAATTACATTTTCATTACTCTTATTTTGAAAGTACATTACACATTTACATTTGAAAGTGGAAGCTCCTGGCCTCCTTTTTTGGCTGCTGAGCTATTAGTCACTTCAGCTAAAGTTAGCCAACGTTGATCCCAGAGATATTAAGATATTCTTGATACACTCTTGACTATTATTTACTATCTGCTAGCGTTAGCTGTCGGTCAGTACTCGACTAGCTATCTAGCTGCATCGCACAGAGCTGGAAAATTACACTTTTTAAAATATCACAGCACAGAGCGGACAAACTAACAAACCATATTTGGCTTTGTGTACAGACACCGTCGAGCAGCTCCTTGATTTTATGGGGGACGTTTGGCCGCAGGGAAGTTGTAGTGATGGGACATTCATGTCTATGTCATTGTTGCAAAGGCGCGCTCTGGATTCTCTGAATCCCACGGTATCACTTCTCCAAATGTTGATACACATCCAAGTATGGACGCCAGGAACTACACAGAATAACTTATTTTGATGTCTTGATCCAAACATGATATGCTTCAGATGGGAACGGGCTTGTTATTTCCCAACAGCGTCCTGCTTTTGGAAAGCCGTCTGATAGGCGACACCACCTGAACAAAAAGGCCCGACTCTGAGCACACACACACACACACACACAGGAGGAATGTGGCATCCCCCGCAAGAATTTATTTCCCATTTTGCACGGCTGTCTCACAATCAATCACGACCACA
>VMKM01004766.1:0-12830 GCA_008360985.2 Macquaria ambigua | reverse complement strand
GTTTGTATGTTCAGTGTTTGTATGTTCAGTGTGTTTGTATGTTCAGTGTTTGTATGTTCAGTGTGTTTGTATGTTCAGTGTGTTTGTATGTTCAGTGTTTGTATGTTCAGTGTTTGTATGTTCAGTGTGTTTGTATGTTCTCTGTGTGGTTTCCTCTCCACCCTCCTGCTCTCAGTGTTTGAGTCTCAGCTCATCGTGCTGCTGCTGATACTGATGATGATGATGATGATGATGCAGATGATGCAGATGACCACACAGTCATTATCATTCACTACACTCCCACAATCCTCTGCTCCAACTCCAATTACCGTGTGATTGTATGCTTGGCATGGAAAACATAATTAACAACCTGCGTCTCTGCCAACCTAAGCAGCCAACACGCTGTTTGTGTAGAACGTTGATCTGAACGCAGGAAAGCAAACACAACAGCAGCAGCAACAACACAAACAGCACAGCGCGTTCGAGTTCAGAGGCAGAGCGGCGGCTCCACCCTCCCGCGAGGCCGCCACGATTCGCCGTAATGGCGGCGGCGGCTCGGTGCTATTCTCTCTGATGGACTGCAGGCTGCTAAGGGAGGACGCTTTGTGGTGTGGACAAGAGGAATTATGGGAGAGCACGCCAAGAGAGGCCCGTGGGGACGCATGGATGTGTGTGTGTTACCAGGTCTCTTTTAAAACACACACTGAAGAATATCTGTGTATCAGAAACACAAATGTGCCTGTTAAAGGCTGTTAGAGTGCGTGATGAGTTCGGGTGCAGACATGTACACGTGTGGTCCAGCAGGATCCTGATGACTCAAGAAAAGTTACTCAGTTTCTGGTTTGAACACATGGAACTTTCTCGTTATAAGAACATGTTGTAACCAGATACGTCTGTATGTCCAAATGAGAAGGGCTACTTGCTTTAATGAGATGTTGATTTTGTGTGATTAGAGGTTTTGTATTATTACAAAAAACATAATTGAGTATGTAGTAATAAGTAAAATGTGTCTTTATAACATGAAAAGGATCTTGTTAAAACAAAAACGTTTCTTGTTAAAATGAGAAAAGAACTGACTGATTTTATTGTCACGGTGGCAGCAATGCGACATAGTGCTGTGTTCTGTTTAGAGACTAAATTAGTGCCCAAAAGGAGCTAATTTTATTTTACTTATTATTATTTTTATCTTTAGTAAAGCTGTTAGAGCAGGCCTACTGGTACAGCTGTGAACCTGAACTAATGTGTATAAGAACTGTATTTTAGACAAACTAAATAACAAGTGCTGCTCCTAAATCCAAATCTTCTATTCAATAAAACATAAGCCTGTTTGATCAGGACAGAGGAGCAGAGACACATATGTCTGGTGGTTGAGTATTTTCATGCTTATTCTTTTTTTAAAGATGTATTTATTGTTATGAGCTGTCAGTGCAGAGGATCAGGACTGTTTCACATCATCTTCATACACTCAAACACAAACATGAAGACGTGTGAGCACAAACACAAAAACACAGAATGTCCAAACAGGAAAAAACTGCTGTTGTGCAGAAACACATGTACATACAACACTGTGTGTGTGTGTGTGTGTGTGCATCTTGTAGATTCAGCAGAAAGAGGCTGCAGCTTCTTCTTCCCTTTTTATTTATCGGGTGGCAGCGTGTCGCTGCTGCTTATTTACAGCAGATTGTTTCTCCAGATGTTTTACAGGAGAGAAATCCCCAAACACACACACAGTCCTCTCTTTGTCCAGATGGAAGTCATTCTTTATAAGGCTCCATAATCCTCCTCTCGCTCTGTGAGAGGAAGCAGAGGGAAGGTGGAAGTGAAGCGTCTCCTCCGCTTCGTGTCACTGATGTTCTCCAGTTGTGTCGACATGTTTTCGAGATGTTTCAACCGAAGGTTAGAAAGAAAAAATGAACACATTTGAAACATTTGACTTACAGGTAACAGAGCAAAGAAACACTGTGAACATCCTCAGCAACAACAACTAAATAATAATAATAATAATAATAATAAAACTCAAGGTCCACTTACCAGCTTTTCCCTGGGCCTTTCGACCGCATCTCACAGTCAGCGCATTAAGTTGTTGTTGGCTAACTCTCACTGACATTTAAGTTGGGCGTCGTCTTTTCTCCTGACAGACTGCAGATTCACTTTCTCTCCCTGTTTTAATGATATTTCTATTTTGGAATTTCTGCACCTTTTGCCAAATAGTTTCCAAACGGTTTTAAAGTCCACCTGAAATTAAATTACATTTTTGTGTCTGCTACGGCAACATATCTGCTCTGTAAATCATCTGTTGTGTCCTTTCACAAAAAAAATAGAAACCAAAAGGGAGAAATTTATATTTTATATTTTTGGTTTCACAATGCCGGGTTAGTTTTACATTCATTTTATGGAATACCGTTCAGGCTAACATCAACCAAACTGTTTTAGCTGTTAAACTGACTTGTGTCTTTATTTTTCACTATTATTTCTCCCCACAATTCTATCAGGGCCTTATATCAGCTAACCTGAATCAAACTGTGTGAATAAAACTGTGTCAACATGAAAACCCTGTTCTTTGAATGTGTCACTGTTTTAGCTGCTAAACTAAACTGATATCTAACCTGTACTAACATTTTCAACTGCTGTGTTCAAATACAATATTATTTTGGATTTGTTGCATGTGTTGCCAAACAGTATTTTCTCATTAAAGATTTTCAGTGTTTCCTGAAGTGAACACTGACAGCTTATTGTTTTAAACTGTTCAGAAACAAGTCATCACTTTGATATCCAATTTAGAGAATTAAAGAGGAGCAAAACTTCGACGTGCATAACAAAGAGATTTAATAATATTCCCAGAGCTTTTATTGGAAAAACATCCACCTCTGTGAAGTCCAAGCTTCCTGTGAGATTTCCCCAAAACAAGAGCTGATTTTTAAACTGAACCACAATAAAAAAGCTTTGTTCTGAGTCTTTGTATCGCGGTTCCTCTCAGTCAGTGTGGGCGAGAGGGAGAAAAATAACACCCTCCCAAAAAAAAGGAAATGGCAGATTGATGAAAAGCCAAACTAGTCCCAGGATGACACGTTCTTCTTCTCTCCACAATATTAAAAACTCCCACACGTTTCAGGAGGAGGGCAGAATTAGCCTTGCCGGGACGCACTGTAAGCTGCCGTAATGACTCATTTGTTTCATCCTGATAGATGGCTCTCCGGATGGAAGAGGACCTCGTTTAGGAAAAGCTGCAGACGGCGATGAAAGGCAGCGGGCGAAGGACGACTCGCTGATCACGGAGAAGGTCTTCAGCTCGCCACTTCAAAGTGATTCGGACCGCCGGGGTCGCTTGGAGGGGCGATGAGGAAAAAATAAAATCCTCTAAACAACGAGCCAACACACACACACACACACACACACTTTGAAGCTGCTGTTAAACAGTGAGCAGGAGGGCAGGTGGTGCTGATGAATATTCAGATGGAGAGTCGACGCTCGGCTGCCAAACAAACCGCCTGTTGGCTTCCTGTCACCTTCCAACTTCTGATACGTTTGTTTTTTCCTCCCAAGTGACTCAGATCAGATGTTGTGATCAGTGAGGACTACAGAGGGCTTCAGGTGATGTTCAGGTGATGTTCAGCTGATGTGTTCAGGTGATGTGTTCAGGTGATCATCAGCTGATGTTCAGCTGATGTGTTCAGGTGATCATCAGCTGATGTTCAGGTGATGTTCAGCTGATGTGTTCAGGTGATCATCAGCTGATGTTCAGGTGATCATCAGCTGATGTTCAGCTGATGTTCAGCTGATGTTCAGGTGATGTGTTCAGGTGATGTTCAGGTGATGTTCAGCTGATGTGTTCAGGTGATCATCAGCTGATGTTCAGGTGATGTGTTCAGGTGACCATCAGCTGATGTGTTCAGGTGATCATCAGCTGATGTTCAGGTGATGTGTTCAGGTGATGTTCAGGTGATCATCAGCTGATGTTCAGCTGATGTTCAGGTGATGTGTTCAGGTGATGTTCAGCTGATGTGTTCAGGTGATCATCAGCTGATGTTCAGGTGATGTTCAGGTGATCATCAGCTGATGTGTTCAGGTGATCATCAGCTGATGTTCAGGTGATGTGTTCAGGTGATGTTCAGCTGATGTTCAGGTGATGTTCAGGTGATGTGTTCAGGTGATGTTCAGCTGATGTGTTCAGGTGATCATCAGCTGATGTTCAGATGATGTTCAGATGATGTTCAGCTGATGTGTTCAGGTGATCATCAGCTGATGTTCAGGCGATGTTCAGGTGATGTGTTCAGGTGATCATCAGCTAATGTTCAGATGATGTTCAGATGATGTTCAGCTGATGTGTTCAGGTGATCATCAGCTGATGTTCAGGCGATGTTCAGGTGATGTGTTCAGGTGACCATCAGCTGATGTTCAGGTGATGTTCAGGTGATGTGTTCAGGTGATGTTCAGCTGATGTTCAGGTGATGTTCAGGTGAGGTCCTCATGGGTTAAAGACCAGATCTAAAACAGACCTGTGGAAAACCAACACAAACCCAGTGGTGGAATGTAACTAAGTACATTTACTCAAGTACTGTGCTTAAATACAAATTTGAGGTACTTGTACTTTACTTGAGTATTTCCATGTTATGCACCTTACACTTGTACTCCACCACACCTCAGAGTAATATTGTACTTTTTACTGCACTACATTTGTCTGACAGCTTTAGTTACTTCCTGTCCAGTAAAAACCTTGTATCTCCAGATGTTTGTGATGAACTGAAGGATGAAGAGTTCCTTTATGTGTTGAGAGAATCCTCCTTCTCCTCCTCCTCCTTCAGCTAACACAGGACTTTTACTTGTAGTGGAGTATTTTCAGTGTGTATTAGTAAGCACTCCTTTATACCCGCTGCCGTCTCCCTTCTTAACTCTCAGAGGAAAAGCGAGTTATTTACTTAATGTTTAACTCATTGGTTTTTGGTTTTTTATCTTTTTTGAGTATTTTTACCATGTTTTTACGTCTTAGTGTTGCATTTATGTGCCCTGTGTTTTATGTTTAATGTGTGCTAAATGTATGCATCCCACTGCTGCATAACCATATGCCCCACTGGGGACAAATAAAGTTATTGATTGATTGATTGATAGATAGTACTTTTACTTAGGTAAAGTACCTGAATACTCCGCTGCACAAACTCGACATGAAGATGAATCAGTGGCAGCAGCGTGGAGCTCCACCAACTCACAGAGAGCAGAAGTACGTTATTTTTCCTGAACTTCACAGTTCACACATTCATCTCCGTGATGATGATGATGATGATGATGATGATGATGATGATGATGATGAAGCACTATGAGATCAGAGCTGATACAGAGAACAATAAGACACAAAGACAGTTGAGTGAAACTGAAACATAACAACATGACGGCTGTGACAGCTTATTGTGTGTGTTGAACCCAAAGTCATAAAGGTCTCAAGTTTCGCTGATCAGACACATTTGGGGGATAATTCATTACTTAGATAAAATCTGGGTCTAACAGTTTTTCAGTAGAAACAACGAGAAAGACATTGAAACTAAATGAAAGTGTCCAGCATGTGATTACTGTGTGTAAACAGCTCTGGAGATCTTTCAAACTGCCTCCCACGAGCAGCCTCGTCCAGATGAAGCTCTGGCTGTTTTCCTCCTCAGGTTAATATCTCCTCCTTTAAAACTCTCCCAGGAGCCTCCTGACGGTCCTCGGAGATCCTCTCTGCGTCCCACGTTCCTCTCCAGGCTGCTGGAGCTCCGAGAGACCAGGTGCTGCTGCAGGACGACACTGAACACAACAGGCCACCGTACTGACACCATCTGTGGAGGAAGCACCCCCGCTGGAGAGAGGTGATCATTACCGCTGCTTTTCAAGTCCAACTTAAATTATTGAGTTTTATTGTTGTTCCTGTGAAAAAATCAGAAACCAAACGGGAAAAATGTTAAAAAGTGAATTTGACAGAATACATTTCATGTAGATGGAGACCTGTTTCTCATACAGCCAATCAAATGTTGCATAAAGCAGAATCAGAATCAGCTTTATTGTCCAGGTATGTGAACACATACAAGTAGCTTGACTCCGGTTTTAATGTTTTAAGAATTTACAGGAAGAGAGAAACAGACAAACAGCTAAAAACGAGTCATAAAGCTGAACAAAGATAAACTGTTGTATAGAAACAAGGAGGAGAAACACATGTAGATATAAATCTATATGACCAACAACATACAGTGTCTATATAGAAGACAAGTGTTTCTGTTAACAAATCGTGCAAAGGAATAAATACTGAAGGAAACTCGTGCACCGCCCGGGAATCGAACCCAGGTCGCAAGAATGGGAATCTTGCATGATACCACTACACCAGCGGCGCCTGATGGCACAGTATCAGTGTTGTGTGATTGGCTGAGCCGACAGTCACGCTGAGCCAATCAGCAGCCTGCTACACAACAAAAGCACACATTAGCTTCATGCTAATGTCTCCTCTGTATCTGACTTACAGACGTGAACACAGTTCATCCTGCAGCTTGTTGAATTCATGTCAGTGAAACTTCAGCTGTTGTCACGAGGACAGATGCCACAGAACATGGATGTGTTGAGAACATACATCACAGACTGCTGACTGACAGAGGAGAAGAGATTACAGGTGCATTTACACCTTTTCAACATCTCAAAGCTCCTCCTGAGGTGGTTCGAATGTCTTGAAAGCTTCTGGCTGCGTTCACACTCTGATTCTGTCCGAACCGCTTCTCTTCTGTAAAGTGTTTTTATTTAAAGAGTTTCGGCTGTAAATCAGATTCAGCCACAGACAGAAACACACACAGCTGCTGAACATTAGCGCTGGTGGTTTATGGTGGGACTGTTAACATGCTGCGTGTTGTGGAGGTACAGAGTAATTCAGGCTGACTGCTTTACAGAGAAGGTGACGGCGTGTGGAGCATGTGGGCAGCAGATGATTCAGCTTCACTACAGCAGCTCCGCTCACACTGCACATCCCAGTCCGCCTGAACCCCCCGACCACTGAAATCACTAAATCACATGGACCTCCGCACACGTCTGCACTTGTTCTCTAAAACAAAGTGACATTTCTTGTTTTTTTAAAAGCTTCTCAGGGACAATAAAGTGCTGATGTCACTTCCTGCAGCTGGATGGAAACAGGTCTGCTGTTATTTAGTGCAGAACTGTCAAAGATCAAATTAAGACACATTTCAGCATCTCCCTGATGAGTGCATTTATAAAAGCTTTCACCTGTCAGAGATCACAAAACTAACTTTATTTACTTTATTACTCTAACAAGTAGGTATAAGGATATTTTGCAGTAGTAAAACACAAGTAATTTGGGAATACTTCCAGAACTTTAAATGTATTACTAAACATCAGATAATAGCCTACTTTAAATCTATTAAAAGCACATCCAGCTGGGAACAGGCTAACATGCTAACACCAGTCACCACAACATCTCACTGAGCTCCTTTCTATGTTCTCTGTAGGGTTATTGGGCTCTGTGATCAATACATTGGTGATCAGTGGGTTTATAGTTTCAGTGTGGGACTCGGTGACAGAAGATAGAGCTGCAGACTGATCATCATGTTTTATATATATATATATATATATATATATATATATATATATCACACATCATTTTCAAGAGAAAAAGAGAAATCACAAGCAGGTGTTCAGAGTCTCTGTTCATGATCCTGTGTGGCCGATCAATAATGCTGATTAAATCCTGTATTGACACAGTTCCTTATGAGTGAAGCTTACACTGCAGTCATCTGTCTTACACTGTATGTTCATATTATAATGCTAAACTACAGGGTTTTCTTACATGCTGACCTTGCTAATATAATTTTGTGAAGAACTTCATGCTTCCTTAAAAACTTTACTTACTTTTAAACAAAATTTCATGCTAACCTTATTTGAAAAACAATTATGCTAACGTTACTTTTAAACTAACGCACGCCGAAATATCTGCCAGCACGTTTGCTCACTTGACTTCAATTCAATTATATTAAAAATGAATAAAAAATGAACGTGCTTTTACTTTTAGCCGTAACAATCGCAACCGCGGTCGCCATTTTCATACGTTGGTGGTCCCCCCCTTCCGCTACGTGGCCAAGATGGCGACCGTTGAGGGTGAGAAGTGTTATGAGTTAAATACCATCCGGGTACTTATAGTGCTGCATTTTGCCATACTTACCAGTGTGAACGCACTTATGCACTCAAAATATTAAGTGTAAGTACAGAAGTACGTGATTTGAGACACAGCGTAAATTTCATGCTAATGTAACTTGAAAAAAGAATTATGCGTTACTCGTTAGCAGAAATACTTGTATGTGTGTGTGTGTGTGTGTGTGTGTTTCCACGAAGTTGCTTTATCTCTAAATAGTGAAAATGTGAGTATAGAAGCTGTCACGAATCTTGATTCTGTTGCTTAATGTTTCGGTTTTAAATGCTGCTGTGATCGTCTGCCTCCTCGGCAGGTTCAGGCTTTAAATCATGAACATATTTTAGGATTGTTTCTGGGTAGATCACCTTCCTCTGCATCTGAATATGTCGGTGTGTTCACTGCTGTCCTTCGTGAAGATCAGATATAATCTAGATCTCTGGGGCCGATATGATGTTTAAGAGTTAAAAAGTAAACACAGAGTATAAAGGCAAAGGTATAAGGATTTGTTACAGAAAAGTGACTAAGATACGCAGTGAGCGGGACATTTCACAGTGCACACATGAACTTGAACAGTGAGGCTCAGCAGTTTATATTTATTAGTAAGCGGATCCCATCAGAAGCAATTCAGACATGAAGAACTTCACTGCCAACATGTTTCCTCTTCAGGGTGACAGAGGGCTGATGGGAAATGTGGTTCTCATTTGTAGAAACATGAGTGCTGACAATTAACTGATGCTAGAAACTACAGATCAGCTACAGGTCCAGTCAGGACGCTGTGTGTGTGTGTGTGTGTGTGTGTCATGCAGGATTAAATGATGATAATATAATAAGTGATAGTGAGCAGCAGCAGGGCTGTTTTCTTCATGCAGTCCACATGGACTGTGGTGGTCTCTGATAAATGGATCCTCAGCTGTCAGGACCTGAAACTTCCTCCAGCTGTGACCACTTATGATGTCACGCAGGACGCTGTCTGTCTGCCTCGCCATCACCGTCGCTACCTCCTCATGACTTCAACCTCTGAGCTGCAGGAACGCTCACATCTGCAGGACGGTGGGGGGGCGATAATCTGACGTTTCTGGCAGAAAGTGGAAGGGACTTTATTTGTTTTGTGCCTTCAGTAGATTTACCAAGTGAGAGGAGCTGGTTCTGGAAGTCAAAGACCTTTTATTTTCTTCTGGTTGAATCATCAGAACAGAAGACGTCTAACATGTCTTATAAAATATCTGCTGCTCTGATAAAAAGCTACAAGAAGCCTGTGGACATAAAAACTGAAGGAGAGAAGTCAACTACGACTCCCAAGATGCATTTCACTAACAATCAGCTTCAAACTCTGCTATGTTCAAAGATGACGTGTGGAAAAAACTGATTTTACAATCTTCAACTTAAATTAATTCACTTTTGAATTCTGGGTCCATTTTGTTTTGTTCACAGCTGCAACGACCAAACGTTTGTGCACCATGTCTGTGTCCGAATCACTCATCACTGCTCCACACACACACACACACACTGCCTAAGAGTGGAAGATTTTCATGTTTTATTGTTTTACAACACTGAATCCCTTTAATGATCTAAAATAATTACAAATATAAAATACTAAATGCCTTTTTAATAGGACACACGTAGTAGAGTAAAAGTATAAAGTAGCATAAAACTGTACTTAAATACAATATATGAGTAAATGTACTTTACTTTCCACCACTGGCTGATCCAGTCTGCCTCCCTGACCCGGCCCTGACCCGTCCACGGCGATCAGGAGCCTCCTGAACACCAATAATATTCTCACTCAGGGAAAAGATGAGAATAAAGTAGAACCTGATGTTTGGGTTCAGATCTCTGAATCCGTCCTGGACCGACGAATCAGCCATATGATATGTTGTGGTGAAGCAGACCGTCAACACAGCCCGGACCCTCTAACAGAGATAAAACCCTGCAGGCGGATCCACTCGATCAGAACTAGATCAGAACAAGATCTCCACGACCATGACGTCCAAACTCTCCCTGGGTTTCTGACGCTTGTTAATTAATTGTCTCTGCACTAACATCTGTCGTCTCTGGAGTCCCACTGCGCGCTGCTGCGATTCAACATTTATACACGAATCCTTACAGCATGCGCGGTTTTAATGATGAAGCATATGGAATACAGCCGAGCAGAAGAACAAGTGCATTTAGGCTGCGACGCTCTCAGCTGTGACAGAGCTGCACTCGGCGCAAAAACAACGAACTGTGGTGAAATTAGCACAAATCTTCAAAACATGTATTAAATTAGGTGTTATGAACAGCAAAACATGCTGATTGGTTCAGAATTAACTTGATATTTTCAAGTTAGATCTTGTATTTGAAAATAGTAGTCTCAAAATAATACTGTCACAATATAAACACGGAAATGTACAGAAACCAGGCCAATTCTCCACATTAAAGTGAAACTTAACTAAATTTAACAAAACCTCAAAAACTGTGCCACAACTTGGTTTGGTTGTCAAAAAAAGAAAAATGTAATATTGTTATTAAAAACAAGGCTGTACCTTTTTGTGGGAGATGATACAAAAAGTTGTGGTTTTCAAAGAATATGAGCAGTTTGGTTCATGTTAGCTAACTGCAGTTTAGTAGCTGAAACAGTTTGGTTCATGTTAGCTTCAGGGTTAGCATACCATTTGGATTCAACCAGGCCAATTCCCCACATCAAACAAAGTGACCTTTACCGAAACCTTAATCAACAGAACTTAAAAAACCTAACCAAATTATTTTCACACCAAAAAAATGAGCCCAAACTTGACTAAAAATGTGTAGCTGCACTTTTGTTGACAAAATATAAATGTGTAGTCAGGGTTGCCATCTTTGGGTACCCGGCTGGATTTTGATGCCGTGGCCCATGGGCTTAATCATGTATACAAGCACGCACACTTTATCACGTGCACATATGGACTCAATTCACCATCAGGGTTTAAAAAAGTGTGCACCTTACACATGTGGTGAGAGTGGGACCTTATATTGTAAGATTTAAGGATATAGCCTGACTACGCCACCCTGGGAAATACTCACAATATTAGACAAACACTAACTGTTCATTCACTAATGAAAGTCAAAGACGTGTTGTTTCCACTATCAAAACTACACCGTTTTACTGAATGTTCACAAGTAGCAAGAACCAGAAATAAACAAAAAGAATCAAAAGAACACAAGAACCCATCCTGCTCCAGACACATAAATACATGAACACACACACACACACACACACACACACACACAAAAATGTACACATGAACACACACTCTTTCACTCACTGGCTTGCTTGAACGCCTTCTGCGCTCCAGCTCAGGGTTTTCTGCCAGAACAGCTGTCAACACGCAATAAGCATCGCGCACATATCGCGGACCACACAGAGTAATTTAAGAGCCTATACTCATAGAATGGGGGTTACAGTACGTAACCAACGGTACGTACGCTCGCCTGTTCATCTCTGTTGCTGTCGCAGTGTTTTGGCGTGAATTGTTTGGGCAGCGTGAGACTGAACGTGAAAGCGCGTGTCTCACACCAGGAGCGTGAGAGTTGGCAACCCTGGTGTAGTACTGTTGGTTCAGGTTTTGCATTAAAATAGTTAGGTTAGCTAACGGTGCTGTACAGTTCAGCTGGATTTGAGGAAACACCTGTGTTCAGCAGCAGTTAGTAACAGTTTGGTTATATTTTTGTGAAATAATGACCAGCTAGAATGTAAAGAGCTGAATGCAAACACATGGGTTTGTTTTCACATTCATCTGCTGAAGGAGGAAAGTTTAAATCTCAGTTTAAGACGTGTAGGAACGAGGTGACTAAGTGACATCACAACTAGTTTAAGAGCCAATCAGGGTCCAGTATGAAACTTGCACGAGTGTGATGTGGAAACTTGAAGCGTCCAGGTCACAAACACTGAAAACGACGGAGACATGTTGTGTCCCGCTGTTAAACTTAAATATCCACAGACTCAGAGGAGGAGGAGGAGACTTTTCAATGATGCTATTCAACTTTTCTAAGGGAAAAACAATATCAGACACAAATTATTATTCTATAATATATAAAGTATTTCTCCATCCATCCATGTTCTGTCTCTGAACCGGGCCGGGTCGCCGTGGCAGCAGGTTAAACTAGGTGGTCCAGACGTCCGTCTCTCCAGCAACGTCTTCCAGCTCCTACTGGGGGATCCCGAGGTGTTCCCAAACCAGCTGAGATATATAATCTCTCCAGCATGTTCTGGGTCCACCCCGGGGTCTCCAACCAGGAGAATCTTGATCAGATGTTGAACCACCTCAACGGGCTCCCTTCAACCTGGTACGTTTAGATGTCTTAAACATGTCTGGAGGGAATCTTTACTTAAAGTAAAGGCGTGTTTGTGTTCAGGAAACACTGCAGGAGGAGGTGTGCCAGCACGGAGTGGAACTGGTGTTAATGTGAAGCGGTTCTGATCAATAGCGTGAACCCAGAATCCTTCAGCTCCTCCTGTTCGTCCTACATCTGTGTTCCTGCAGGAGACGCCTGCAGAGACTCAACCAGAGGAAGAGATTCTTCCACCCACCTTAACTGGCAGCGAGGCCTGGCCCACATCCCTCACTGAGGGTGTGTGTGTGTGTGTGCGTGTGAGTGTGTGTGTGTGTGTGTGTGTGTGTGAGTGTGTGTGTGTGTGTGTGTGTGTGAGTGTGTGTGCGTGTGAGTGAGTGAGTGTGTGTGT
>VMKM01004765.1:0-12843 GCA_008360985.2 Macquaria ambigua | reverse complement strand
CCCCCCCCCCTTGTTTTTCTGTCTGTCCAGTCCTCCTCCTCCTCTTAATCTCACTCTCATCCTCCTCCCTCAGGCATCCATCTCTCTCTCTTTGGCTCCTCTGTTCAGTTTAAAGCTTGTTTGCTATTCTCTTTCCTGTCTTTTCACAATTCATCTCCTTTCCTTCAGAGAGGAGTTTTCTTCTTCTTCTCCTGTGAACAAAAGAAGAAGATAATTGAATTCACGCTCCCTTCATTTTTTTATCATTGCTTCTTTTAATTATTTTCTTAGTTCCTGATTTCCTTTTCCTCTTTTCTTCCTCTTTGTCTCCTCTCCCCTGTTCCTCTCATCCTTTTCCTGTTCATATGAATGTCAGCTCAGAGGCTCAATCTTGAACAGATAGCATCTCTATTGAAGCTCCAACCAGACCCACCCTGTCACCCTTTTCTCTTTTATTCTCTCCTCTAATGGTGGTTTTTGTGTTTTCTTTGGGTTATGTTCCGTCTCCTGTACCTCCTTCCTGTCTGACTTCCACACCATGTCCCTATAAAACTGTCACGATGCTCATAAGATGGCAGCCCGGGCCTCTCTGATCTCCTTTACCCTCTTGAAAACACACGCTCAGATGGCTGGAAAAATATTCAACCAGGTAGACTCCATCAAGTGTCAGGCCACCCAGAAATGTTCTACTAAAATGTTTCTGTAGAGCAACGGTTTGGTGGCAGCACAAAAGGTTCCACATGGTGTAACAACAACTTACTGAAAGTTCTACAGAGCATTCAACAACAAAGTGTTGCTCATATATAAAATTGGTTACATTGCAATGGTTTCAATGCACCAAATAAGGTTATACATGTACAAGATTACAAGATTCCACACATAACAAATAAAGGTTTTATATATTAATAAAATATTATTGCAGATCGAATATATTTATAGACTTGTTTTTTTTTTACAAGAAATGACACAAAAAGCAAAAAGAAAAGAACAAAACAAAACAGATACATACTTATGGCGTGAAGTGCCCCATGTTATTTGGAATGTCTGTGGGTGGTCCTTGCTAGATTACGTCAGTTTTTCCACGGCCAGGCAACTCGAGAGGCTCTGCAGCCATTGATTAACAGCTTGCACTTCAGTTTTTCCATGTACAGTACATTGCCACAATTTCTGGTATGATTTATGCTCTGACATTGGGCACAAATAACATTTAAATGTTTTTATGGAGCATTACCATCACTTGGTTTCACAAAAAAAGGCTACAGCACAGTAATGAAATTGTTATATTTATTACTTTGCTTTCAGACACCATTGACCTTTCACTAAGCCACGCCCCTTTAGTTACTGTTCCTACTCTTGTCAATCTTTCCATTCTCACATGGCACATTTGCACTTTACAAAGATAAGGATGGTAGATTTAGTATCCATTGGTGGTCCCTAGCATGCTGAAAAGGCAACAAGTCCTCCAACCTAAATGACAGAATAGGTCGTTTGTCAATGATTGCCAAAACAATATATATAGGCGTACCGGACCTTTGTCATCATGGTAACAACAACGACACGTGGTTAACGTTGTGAAACGGTTGCAGTTTGGTTAGGTTTAGGTACCAAAACTACTTGGTTAGGTTTAGGAAAAGATCATGGTTTGGGTTAAAATAAGTACGTTAGTTATATAACTTACTTACTTACGTACGTAACTTAAGTTACAAAGGCTATGTAAGTTAAAATAAGTCAATGGTTGACGTTTGATTTCACACAGGACACAAACAGCGGTCTCCTGGGTCAAAGTCCTGTGTTGTTTGACCCATCCATCCACCCCAACCTCCTTACTATGTGGACTTTGTCGCTCTTTATACTACCTCGCCTAACTTACTCCTTTGCTCCCATCATAACTACTACGGCCACTAGAGGTCGCTGCCTAAATAAACGTAAATATGGGTCATAATAAGCTGCTGCACAGGCGACCTATACAGCTGTATTTTTGGGGATATGTACCTCAACAGAAAGAGTATATATCACTTACCATATTGCATTCAATATCCAGGAGGAATGTCCCAAAGTTTAGGGTGTCTTAAGCCGACCCAAATACACAATATGTTGTTAAGGGAACAATTAGCACAATGTCACATCATCATCAAGGTCGACCTTTGACCTTTTTACTTTTAAGTTGTTTGCTAGTACTGTCATTGATGAAGGAACTGAACCTCGATAAATGTTTACATGTACGTGGACATGTTTTGTGGTGTGTTAAAACACTACCTAAAGTTTGTCCTCAACTGTGTTTGTCTTCCTCTCTCTCTCTCTCCGTTGCTTCACTCCATCCTTCCATCCTCCCTTCATCTTTCCAGGCTGAATCAGTCTGTCAGTAGAAGCCGAATAGAACAGAGCGATTAGAAAGAGCAAAGAGTCAATAAAGACACTAAGGCATCTGAAAGTGTGGCTTCCATTTCCTGGCCCCACCTACCCACACACACAAACACACACATCATTTAGATGTACCAGTCCCTGCCCTATCCTGACTTCCCACAATAGAGGCCATTCCTCTGTTAACACAACTCTTAACACACACACACACACACACGCCTCCTTTTGTGGTAACTCAACAATACAGGTGTTGACCTGATGCTTGTCTCTCACACACACACAGAAGAAACACATGTAAACACGCACACATAGCGATGAGGGAAATATGGCTGACACATGACAGAGAGAGAGACAGCTAATATTTGTCTTCCAAGAGAGAGAGATTTGTTTTCAATCTCTCTTTTTCAGTGGCCCTCTTCATCTCCTGCCACCATTCTCCTTCCTTCACTCTGACTCCTCGTCTCCATCATTGACATATTATCACCTTAAAAAGTTGTTTTGGCTAATGTGTTAGCAACGGTTGCCTATTTAACACATCCAGCAGACACAGAGCAACATTAGCATTCATTTGGAGTCGTGTTGTGTCCAGCTGACAAATTTAAGTCCAATATTAACTCTCCTTTTAGCTCTGTTTTGGTCTCCATCATGAGAGGGGAAAAAATTAATTTAGCTGCTAAATGCTCCACTATGCTCAACAGCTAGTCTCTAACTTTGTCTCTCTGCTGTTTACTGCTGGGCCAGGAGTGTACAGCTTTTTTAACTGAACGCAGCTGCCTGCCACTGCTGTAAAGGAGACTGATATGAAGAAGAAGTTTAGAAGAACTAAACCGGACAGTAAAGTTGCGGGCCATAAAACCAAAACACTGAGCTGAAAGATGGGGTGATAATTATCTATGGATTTATCACTACGAGCGACACCTTTCACATTACATACAGTCATTTGATATATTGTTACAGTAATATAAAAATATTGATCAGTGCAGCTTTAACCATTGCCTTAACATAACATCACACGATAATGTGATGCCGTTTTTGCTCACTGGTGGAAGAAGTATTTAGATGTTCATACTGAATATATCTGCAAAACTAAAGGATGACTAAAGAAGTAAGGATGCCTTTTCATGGAGCGTTTGTTTTCAGTGAAATTCTACTGTGTTCCCAAGGGTCTCTTTCTTTCCTTCTTTCTTTCTTTCTTTAGCTCTGTATTCACCTTTTTTTTTATCTCGCCAGCCTCTCTCCAACCCTCCCATCTCTCTCTCTCTAGGGTTTCTTTTAGTTAATGAGGTTTAAACTTGGATCCTCATCACTGATTCCAGCTTGGACTCACTGAGACCTGGTGTACTATGTTTGTGTGTGTGTGTGTGTGTGTGTGTGTGTGTGTGTGTGTGTGTGTGTGTGTGTGTGTGTGTGTGTGTGTGTGTGCATTCTTTGTTTGCCTGTGTGTGTGCAAAAATAATTTGCAATGTTGTGTGTGAGCAACACTATGAATAAAAATGTTTGTCCAAGGATACAATAAATATGCATGTGCACAGACACACTCATAGATGTTTTGTGTGTGGGTGGGTGTGTGTGTGTGAGTGAGTGAATGTTCACCAGAGCAGTAAAAACACTGCAGCAAGTGCTGCTGCCCTGAGGTACACCTTCACCGCTTAGATATTAGCAAAGCAGGGAAATGTGTGTGCATGTGTGTGTGTGTGTGTGTGTGTGTGCGTTTGCTCCTTTGCTCCACATCTTGAGCTAATGTGCTTCACAATCTACTAGCTTCCTCCTTCCCTTTAGCACTGCAACACTAATGACTAACCCAGGGCTAATACAAACACACACACACATACACAGAGGCTTGCCCCCACGCTGCCTGGTTTCAGTTCTATCTCATTTCATTGTGGGTAAAACATTATTTATAGCTGCAGATCAAAGATACCAAATACAGATTAACCAGGGAAGGCGGGGGTGGGGGTGTGTGTGGGTTCAGGTAATATACAGCCTATCATTACCATTATGTTATACTAATATCAAACATTTTGTAAGTGGTACATGTGTAGATAAGTAAAGTGTATATTTGTTTTTTACATTTTGATTATACTTCCCTAATAGAATAGTTAAACTATGACCACGTTATATGGTCAGTGTGGTGGGATTATTGGATTTGTAATTGACTGTTCACTAAACCCCTCCAGTCATAGTCCTATCACGGCTCAGCAACCATAACTAGGCACGACAGGCTTACCAGTCTTTGGATTAGTGTTGAAGTGGTGTGCATTGGGATATAGTAAGAGCAACACTTGGCGTGTAAAGAGTTTGGACATAAAAAAAAAAAACAAAGCCCCATGCACAACTAGCACATCCACTGTGTATTATTTCACCACTGTGTGGAAGCTGGATGCTGTCAGAGTTCAGGGTAACTTTAGCGGCTCTGTCCTGCTCTTTATTGGATTTCAGGAAGTTTACACTCCAGCAAGCCCAGTTAATGTTACCCGAGATAGTGTTACATTTGCCAAACACATGAGTGAAAACCTTTGCTCTTTCAACATTAAAAGTGAAAACATACTGTTCCGAAATCTGAACAGGTATGTAAGCTAAGGAGCTAAACAGGGTTATGTTACAATGAAATAACAGTCTGATCCTACATTTTTCCTTATAATACAAGGAGTAACTGCACTGCAAAACAAGAACAAGGCTGTTTCTTTACTTCCATGTCATCTCCATGGATCATCAACTGGTGAGGATGCCAGTGGTGGAAAGTAACTAAGTACACTTACTCAAGTGCTGCATTTTTGAGGTACTTCATTTGAGTATTTCCATTTTCTAATACTTTATACTAGGCAAATATTGTACTTTTTACTCCACTTCATTTATCTGATAACTTTAGTTACTAGTTATTTTGCAGATTCAGATTGATAATACAAAATATAATCAACAAATAAATTATGACGTAAAATAAAAATCTCCGGGAGAAATTCACAAGCTACCCAGCAGATTAAGAATATAAAGTAATTAAAATTAGCCCCACCTTTACTAGCTGCAACATTAAAGTGATGATAAGGTTAATGATGTAATGATGTTAAAGTGATAAGTAATGTACATATTAATGCATCAATAATTATAATCCAATTATATAATATACATTATTCTGAAATGATGATAATAATAATAATAATAATATTATATACCAAAATATATTACTTTTGGTACTTTAGGCCCTTTTCACACCTGAAATTCAAACCAAGGTTTGTGTTTTTGTTACACTGCACACATTTGATCCAGTTAGTTTTAGTTTCACATTGCAATTATGCGATTGCAGTAAAGATCTATACATTACCTATGTGCTGTCGTCATCACCTACGAGAGCTGCATCTCCTTATACTGACGTCGGCGTGTTGTCCATTCAGCATAGCCTGCTATCGCAGTTTGAATGAATGCATTTTATTGAGTAAAATTTCGAATGCAGGACTTTTGCTTGTAACAGAGTATTTCTACACTTTTAGTAAAAGATCTGAATACTTCTTCTACCTCTGGAGGATTCTGCTACACACATTCATGTACCCCTCAGGATGAATTTTAACAGATATGGGGATCCATTAGCTTTCAATCTAGCGCCATCATCAGGTCAAAATTTAAATGTGTCCAATACTTTGGTTTATGACCAAATACCTGCAAAACTAATGGCATTCCCATCCTCAGCTGTACTTTGTGTTTACTACTAACTAGCAAATGTTAGCATGCTAACACGTGAAACTGAGATGGTGAACATTGTAAACATTACCTGCTAACATGTCATTTTGTCATTTTGAGCACGTTAGCATGCTGATGCTAGCATTTAGCTCTAGCTCTGATGTGCCAAAGTCATAGAGCCGCTAGTCAAGTCAATTTCATTTGAAATCACAAATTTTACCCTTTATCCTTTGAAAAATAATTTTAGTGGGTTAAAAATGTAAGAGCAAAAGAGGAGGGATCCATCTCCCAGAATGGAATAGATGTTGTGTGTACAGAATAGAGCATGAAGAATATGGATCTGGGAGAACGTGCTAGTTGTGCCACTGGTGTGGCTGTAAACCCTTAGGTTGAATTTAAAGCAATAACAAGACTAACAATCAGTTCAAATTGTCCAGCTACAACATTTTCCAGCTACAACATTCCTCTTCATATGAACTCAAGGTACTACAGATAATATTGCCTTGACTGCAGCCCAAGAACACAGGTAATATCATCAAGTGTCTACTATGGAATAAAACATTTCTACAGAGTAAATGTAGGAACTACACCTGGAAGTGGTGTAGTCATTTTACAGTTTTATTACAT
This sequence comes from Macquaria ambigua, assembly GCA_008360985.2. Lineage (NCBI taxonomy): Eukaryota > Metazoa > Chordata > Actinopteri > Centrarchiformes > Percichthyidae > Macquaria > Macquaria ambigua. The sequence continues at coordinate 6,204 of VMKM01004765.1, read as the reverse complement.
TTACATTACGACTACTGCTGTTTTGTGTACTATGTAAGGACTTATGTGTGTGGTTTATACCACTTAATGTCCTTGGAGGAGTCGGAAAAGATTCCTCTTTCTGTTGTTGTGCATCTGGGTTATTTGTTACCAGGCAAACTGATGGCCATATTAATACAAAGTGACGCTCAATTGGCTGAAGTAATGTTGCATAGACAGCAACACTTCCAGTGATTGGACGATCAGTCATCCACTTCCAGCCCCGAGGGTGACAGTCTGTCTCCCCGTTCACTATAAACAAAACAGATGACATCACATCCTGTCAGTGTGTCAGTCGTGTCTGTTGACATGTTCTGCTGACCTGTCAGTAACTCTCCTGGTCTGTCAACAAACACACACAGAAGTGAGATGAAGCTCCATTGAAGTGATCCCTAAATATCACTCTGACCACATAAGGCCAATCTACCATCTTCTATAACATACATTACACACACACACACACACACACACACACACACAAACAGACTTAGGTGTGAGAAAGTTGTTTAGAAATTCCAGTTTAAGAAAATAAATTTAGGTTTGTCTCACTAATCAGGTAAAAATACCAAGTTAGACAGGAACCTATTAGCAAGACGACATTTTGGATTCCATCAGTTAATTGTTTCTGCTTAATGGAATCACAGAATTTCTATCTTTATCATCATGGTTGCACACACAACATGAAACCAAATGCTGCACGTATTTTCAAGATAGCTGTGAACAAACATTCTAAATTAGGAGCTGAGTCTCTATGGGTCCAAAATGTTCTACCTGACCAGAAGAGGATCCCTGACTGTGTAAGCTCCTGTTCATACATGCGGACTCAAAGTGGCATGCTCCTTCTTGCCTTTCATAGGGTCAAAAAAACGCACCCTCCTCATTTATTGAAATGAGGCCAGTTTGGCAACACAGTGGGTGTGGCCAACGCAAAGGGCTCCAACAAAAAACACAGGGAAGGCAAAAAACAGCAAAGGTTGAACCAGATTCAACTATTTTTGTTATAAAATCTAGTATTATAAACTGCTGTGGAGGGTTTTAGCATCTGATAAGCCTTCAGACTCATGGATCTGTACTCAAGGACTTCTTGGATCAAATTTCTTTGTCTCACAAGTACCTGGAGTAACACAGCCCTTTGCATTCTTTTAATACAGAGCTGTTCACGGTCTGAACACCCACTTAGTGATGAGCACATAATTTACAAACTTGTATGATGGAGTAGTTAATTTCCAGGGATACATTTTCTTATTTCAGCCCTGGTAGGTTATTAAAGTTATTCCATAAAGAATTGGGAAGCCGTTGACCGTGACAATCAGCTTTTCCTCTATTGTGTTTTATGCAGTTGAGTGGAGTAGAAAACAACTCTGCTTCGTGATTCCGTTTCACAAGGGAATCAAAACGTGCAATTGGTTGTCTCCAGTTTCTCACTCCACACATCAGTGGACATTTGCATGTGTTTGTTGCAAGTTGAACCTTACTCAGCTTACTTAGGTCACACAGCTCGGTGACTTTTGAGTCTCAAGTAATGGTGGGCAGCGCCAGGATGATATTTTGACCATGAATTCACAATGAAAGGCATCCTGTTTTTGAGTCCAAGTGAATGGGGGTTTACATAAACCTTAGATGAAGCCATCCATCTATAGCAAAACCCAGGCCTAATCAGGCACAGCAAGTGTCTGGAGTCATGCCAGAATAAATCTGAAGAAAATGGTAGCCGATTATGGGTGGGATCTTGGGTCCTGTTGGGTCCGATCCAATCTTACTTACTTACTGTATACCCAGACCCAAGACCCAAAGTGTGACTGTCACCTAAAAAATGACAGCGTTCATCATTTGTGGAATCGCCTAAAAAGACCTACGGTTAGCCAACATGTCCTCTTATGCCCATGGTTGCAGGTACAAAGTGTCTGACTTTGACATGGGACATTGCTGTTTGCACTGTGTTTCCTACGTTCTTTCCTGAACCTTAACCAAGTAGTATATGTGCCTACACCTAACCAACCCTTAACCACAGCAGTAGCAGATCAGAAAATCATAATTTTTGCAATAGGCATAACATAATCGTTTTTGGAAGGCACAGACAAACAACATTGTCCTGCCGTTAGGAGCACCAGAACAGAAAACGCTATGGGTAATTTCAGAAGGCAATACGTACTTGGTGCCCAAAGTAAAAAATCTTGACCTTGGACCCAATATGAGTTTTAAGGAGAACGACAAGTCTATTCAAAGACCCACAGATCTGACATTTTTGTGAATTTAAAGACATGAAAGGAACATTTTTGAGAGGATTTTATGCTTAAAAAGAAAAACATTGTTGGATATTTTATAGGCAGATTGAGGTATTTTTATACTAGAGTATAATAAAGCAAAAATAAAGAAACAAACAACAAAAAAATTAAATATTTATTATTTTTCCACCGGAAGGGGAGGGTGAACTTAAACTCATGACCTCAGTATTTGTGAAATCGGGTAAAATTGGCTACGGCCCTGACTGCTTACATGCTGGTAACCAGAAGAACTAAATAATGCTCTCCTTGCATCATTCCACTCTACTCCACCATCGTCACATCGCACTCTAATAAGCTAATTAATGAATTTGTCAGTCATCAAGACTTGTAAAGACTTCACACATGAAAGATGTGTGAGTGTCTGTGAAAGGGCAACTTTTAGGCTTCCAAGGTTTGACGTCAACACACACACACAGATACACATGAACACGTCTTGATACATACAGTACAAACACACTCGCAACAAAAGGCACACAGAAGCTGATTTACACAAATTAAAATGCATGCATACGCATAAACACTTTATCCAAACACACACACACACACACACCAAACCATCGTACACACAAAGCTGGCTCCCACAAATTAATTTGCCAGCCATCTCATATCAGACTGATGGAGAGAGAGAGAGAGAGAGAGAGAGAGAGAGAGAGAGAGAGAGAGAGAGAGATGGTTGGAGGGAAGAAAACACACCGTTTTCCAGCTGATTAATTTTTCCAATTTCATCGAGACACGACCGTAACCTGCTTCAATTAAAACACCACTCTGGAGACAGACACTGTGTGTGTGAGTGTGTGTATGCAGAGTTGATGGTTGTATTTTATTGAGTGGAAAATTGAATCAAATTGTTTCTTTCAAACAGTCTGTTCTCCTCCTCCTCCTCCTCCTCCTTTTCCTCCCCTCCTCCCTCACTTCATCTACTCCTCACTTTCTCCTCCCTTGTATCGTCTCCAGGTTTGAAGGGCCAATACTACTTTTGTGAGGCTGCACTAAATGCTAATGTCAGTTAACAGATATAATGTTTACCATTTTATTTTAATACGCAAGCATGCTAACATTAGCTAATTAGCACTAAACACAGGTACAGCTGAGGTTGATGGGAATATCATTAGTTTTGCAGGTATTTGGTCATAAACCAAATTATTGGACACATTTTTACCTGATGACAGCACTAGATGAAAAGAGTGATTACAGTTCACCCTTGGAACATTTTGTGCCGATCCATCTTGAAGATTTTGAGATATTTCACTAGATAAGTGAAAACTTTTACCTGGTGGTGACACACTCAAAAGTCAGGATGGGCATCGCCCAAGCCTTAGGCGTCTTCCTCTGAGCATCATGAATGTCTGTACAGAATGTCATGGCAATCCATCCAGTAGTTGCTTTGATATTTCAGTCCGGACCAAACTGGTGGACCGACCGATGTGTGTTCCAACCACAGATTGGACGACATGACAGCTCCCCAAAAGTGAAGCCAAAACATCTCAATCGCCCCCTGGTGGCTGGCTGCAGTATAGGTCATAAACCCCGCCCCCTCCATGTTAGCGGATGGGACATGGGCCAAACTGAAAAATCAAAGAACACGTCAAATAAAATGTTCTGTCCTAAATGTTGTCATTTTAGGTAGGTCTTATCACGCTGATGTTTGTTCAAGTGTTCATCTTTCTGATAAGTTTGTTATTTGATGCTATAAAAAGGGGATGAGATGTCATGATTGACAACTGTGAGTGTGATCACGATTGGTTCGGCAGGTGTATGGGTGGGACCTCAATACCACGGCTCCACTGTGGATCACTCTGGCTCCAAATGACGTCGCCAGCAGAAGCTCCCGTATCAGGGATATTTTGGCTTCATTTTTGTACGGTGGGAGGAAGTGGAGACGTGTCGTCCATCTTTATATACAGTCTATGGTTCCAACTCTCACCTATGGTGGCCATAAGCTTTGGGTAATGACCAAAACAATGAGATCACAGAAAAACAGCTAAAATGAGTTTCCTACACAGAGTGGCTCCACTCATTAACACATATGAACTCAAACACTGGAGGTGGAGTACTTCCAAAGGAAGGCGTGACTCGGTATACGTCCAGCACCTGGGATACCTCGTTTAGCCTGCTGCCACTGTGACCAGGACCCAGATAAGTACCGGTAAAAGATGTACACCAGTCTACCACAAAATTCTATTTTACATTATTATTATATTATATACTATTATATATTCTATTTTATTCTATTTTATATATATTGTATATATTATTAGACCATTTTTTTATTTGAGTGATTTACTTTTTTTATACATTTTTTATAAGCATTGTTGGAGAGAGCAAAGAATTTCATTGCCAACGACAAATAAAGAACTTGAACTTGAAAATGAATATATGTACTAAAATCCCAGGAAGCAGAAAATACTTCTGTCAAATATCCCTGCATACATAAAGATTAAAATAAAAGAAAAATCAGTTTAAATGTAAACATCACATTAACTTGCTGAATCAAAGAGACACAACACCCAGAACATCCAACCAGGACATAGTGCTCTCTCTCCTCAGTTTCTCTCTGGGTCCCTCTCTCTCACCTCCCCACTGACAGAGTCATGAATCTCCATTAGGAGAAGAATAAAGCCACACTCAGACTTATACACACACACCAAAGTCACTTTGAAACACGATAGAAGAGGAGAAAGAGAAGGAGGGCAGAAAGGAAATGAGGAGAAGGGAGGATGGTAGGAGGAAAGGAAGTAGGAGGAGCTGAAGAATCTTGCAAAGTCATTTTGTTGAAAGTTAATTCGGAAAAAGAGGAAGAGAGAAGAAGAGAAGGAGGGAGAAGGCGGTACAGATTAAAAGTATCTGTCTATCTGATTAAATTGATTGTTGAAGTGATCACAAGTTCGACTCATTTTTGTTATTTCCAGGTAATAAATACATTTTAATGCAAAAATGTGTGGTACACAATAACAATAAATATGAAATGTTGATTGTACTTTAATATTATTTCTGTAAAAAAATAACTACTTTGTTGAATCATTAGACTGTTACTGAGAGTCAGTAGTTCAACTCCCCTTCTCACCATCCCAACATGTCGGTCAGCTGCTTGTTTATTCCAGTTCCTCCACTCCTCCCTCATCCCTCACTCCGACATTCCCAGAGAAACTCCTGCAGTCTGGGAATTCTCCGCTGTTATTATTAGTCTGTGATGTTTTCTCTCTCTCTCTCGTGTCATTCTTTTCTCTTTTTTTCAATCTTGCCGTTTCTGCTTTCGCTTTCTCAGTCTTTTCTCTCTTGTCTCTCTCTCACAATCATTCAGCACCAAACTGTGACATACTTATCTAATCTATAAAATAGATTAGATTACATCAGATTGGATTAGATTAGATTACATTCCATTAGATTCGATTGGATTAGATTACATTAGATTCAATTAGAATAGATTAAACTTTATTGCTGTCTGGGGGGAAATCAGACCACTGAAACACTGAAAAGTAAAACAGCAAATGAAAACACAAAAAAACAAAATGCAAAAATATGTATACTTAGCATTGTGTAGCTGATAATTAGCACAAGTATGCAGTTAAGTTAAATGTAAAAAGACAAAAGTTGCATGCTGTGCATTAACAAGACTCTACAGCCATGCAAACAGCTCCGTGAGGCTGTACAGCACAGCACAGCACAGCAGTGCTTTGAGCAGCACGCTAACATGCTCACAGTGACAATGCTACCTTGCTGATGACTAGTTATATTAACCAAGTTCACCATCTTATTTTAGCCTGTTAGCATGCTAACATTTGCTAATTTGCACTAAACTATTTTTTATTATTTTTTTATCAAATATTATTCGTTTAGCAGGTATGTGGTCATAAACCAAAGAATTGGAAAAATAAAAACATTTTGAGGATGCGCTAAATGA
>VMKM01004764.1:0-12888 GCA_008360985.2 Macquaria ambigua | reverse complement strand
TCCTCGCTCGGCCTGCAGGTGTCGCTGCAGCGTCGCCCTCTCACAGTTTCCTGTCCGACCCTGAACACATCCTGCCGGCTGTGACATCACTACATCCTGCTGACCTCATCACATCCTGCTCTGACATCACCAGACTCACAATAATAATAATGAATTAAATAAAGTTACACACAAAAAAGAAGAATAGAAATATAAAGAACATGAATAAATAATTCTAAATAATAAATCATAAAAATGTATAAACAATAAAAGTAATATTAAAAAATAATAAATAAAATACAAATTAAAATGAATAATATCAAACTAAATGTAATAAATTTTTAAAAAATCCCTGAACAAACAAATAAATAAATAAAACTAAAAGTGAGTTAAAGTTTGTATCCAGGACCAGTTTACTGCGGCGCTGGAGGTCAAAGGTCAGCCGTGTTTCTGCTCTGATGAGAATGAAAAGAGGAAACAGATTTTTCTTTTTCTGCTCTGAGCTTCCTGCGTGGACGCTGCAGGAAGTGACACGCAGGAGGGCTTTTATTTTGTAAAAATAAAAGCCTGCAGCCTGACGGAAACATCAGAACCTCTCGATCAGTTCAGAGCTGAGCAGGCAGTCCACCCCCCCCATATACTCTCACACACACTCACAACACTGACTGATGGAAACACATGAATCTTTTCATCCTAAAACGTTCAGTAACTGTGAACAAACTGCATTTTTAGACCTCAGGTCAACAATGACAGAGCGAAGAATATTTCTGAAGTACAATAAGAAACACCTCAAAGACAAAATTATAGAATTCAGCAACTTCATTTCCAATGCAACCAGAAAAATAACTTCACTCTTCCAACAAAAAGCCAAGAAACATCTGGAGCAACATGGTCTGATTATTTGAAAACATCTGATTTTACCATGAAAAACACCTGCTGCCGTGCACCTGCAGGCCGACAGCGTTTAAAAATAAATCCACCACATATTAAAAATCTAAATGGTTTGTTTCTCAAATGAAAAAGCATGAAGACTATCGGACCCATGATGTTTCACAACAACACGGACTGGGAAGGTCTCAGGTGTCTTACCTTTGTGGGGGGCGGGGCAGGTGCAGTTTCAGGCGGTGCTCCAGGACTCACTCTTCCTCCAACCAGAGCCTCCAGGTCCAGGTTCAGATCCTGGATGGACTCATAGATGTGGTTTGAATCTTCCTCCTTCGGTGAATCCTCCTCGCCACCGCTCTCCTCCACACTCACCTCCTCCTCCGGCTCTATTGGGGAGTCTTGGTTGTCATGGTGTCCTGGAGATGGTGAGGACGTGCTGTGGAGGTCGTTGTGGGGGGGTGCTATGGGGACCACCGGCGTCTCCACGGGGATGGGCTGTGTCTGGGTCCGGGGTGTGGAGAGGGGGTCTGCTGGGCTGAAACTGGGAACTCGATGTTTCCCAGAGTCCCTGTGGTCATCCAGGTACCCTGAAAGGTGCTTTTTGCTCAGAGCATCATCAGCCATGTTTGTAGTCTCACTGGTGACTGTGATCCTGGTCTCTGCAGGACCAGCAGGAGGGTTGCTGGGATGTCGAGGTGCCGGCGCCACCACAGGCGTCAGGTCATGGAAATCCAGTGGGACACCAAATGTGGACATGCGGTTCTCAGTCTTGCGGTATCTGGTGGAAGCATCGGGTCTGAGTCGGATCGTCACCTCATCCCCCGGTTTGGTTTTGGTCCCGCTGAGCTCCTCCAGAGTCTTTGGAACAGGGACGGGGACAGGGACCGGTGCCACCACAGAAAGCAGCACCGGTTCAGGACTGGGTGGATCTGCAAAGTCCAGAGGCGAGGGGACATCCGGTGGCAGCTCCTTGACATACTTGGCGGGGATGTAGAAGGGCTTGGAGCTGGGGTCTCTCTGGACCTGCCACCAGTGGTTGTTGGTCTTAGCCAGCAGGACGTAGCGCTCGTTGGGTTTGATTGAGACCAACGCCCCATCCCGACCCTCGTACTCATACTTAAACTCCACCAGGACCAGACCCAGACCTGCAGGACCCGGACCGGACCGGAGGATCACAGGAAATAATAAAGAACAGTGTCATTTCAAGTACAAGAGCTAATGCTAAAGCTAACTCAACTGCTGCTACTGATAACATTACTGCTGCTAATGCTAATGCTACTATTACTACTGCTTTAACTATTACTGCTACTTTTACTGCTACTTTTACTACTACTACAACTACTACTTTAACTATTAATTATTACTGCTTTAAGTGCTACTGATAACATTCCTGCTGCTGTTGTTCCATCGGGACGCTTCATGGCTGCTGTCTCTTGTAAAGCGAGGACTCACCTCTGCCAAGCAGGGAGGAGGTTGTTGCCATGGTGACGGCCCTGGGTTCCTCAGGCCCCGCCACCCTCAGGTAGATGGGCAGGTGACTCTGAAGGTGAGGGGTCAAAGGTCACACCTGCTCATCAGCCCCCTTAAAGAGAGAGAACTCCCATCAGACCAGACGGAGCAGATTCAACAACAACACATGAAGATCTCCGTCTACGTCTACATCTGGCTAACATTAGCAAGCTAGTTAAGAACACACAACATTTAACTTAGGTAACTTTGGAGTTCAATTTCTCCTCATTTGGTAGAAGCTACCTGCCTCCAGCACCAAGCTAACATGTCCAAGACCAGTCTGTCTACTGAACACAGACCAAACTGGTTTCAAACCTCCAACTAACATTAATTCCCAGTAAGACAGGGAACGTTGACCACAGTGTCAAAGCAAGGCAGTGTTACTGCAAGGCGACCATGTTGGGAGAACAGGTGTCCATACAGACAGACAGGTGAACAGAAAACACATCTTCATCATGGATATTTCCTTATTTAGAAATTAAGCTGGAAATCCAGTGAAAATACTGATTAAAGGTAAATGCAGCTTGTTACCACAGTGCTGATGCTAACAGCTAATTCAAGGTTTCCTTCTGAAAGATAAAGAACATGTTCCACAGGTTCCTTTGTGCAGTTTAAAGGCTTTCACTGTTGTTTCTGTCACGAGTACTTTCACACAAAATGTGAATATCATGAGGTAAAAAAGCCGAATTTTCTTTCTGAACAAGGTCAATCTATCTGAGCTTTCACACAGTGAATAAAGGCATCAACCAATCAGGTTGTGGGGAACAGACGTCACGTCACAACAATGACAACCTGTTGATTGTTTGTGTTTCTCATCAGCCTGTATTATGTGACGAAGGACACAAACATTATAAAGACTGAACTCGGGGACGACGTGTGGAGCAGCATCACATGCAGCTGATGTAGTTTACTGTTGGATGGAGCAGAGCTGGTAGCAGCAGGTTTGACTCGTCATATTAATCAAATACGGAGGAACCCTGTAGCTTTTTACCTGCAGGACTCTGCACATAGACCCACAGTAACATCACACACTGGAGCACACAGGCTTTATATGAGCGCTCCAGATCGCAAATCTATCAATCAATCCATCAATCAATCAATCTATAGATATAAATATAAAAATATCACATTGCTGCTGGTATGAATAGTTTTGATGCGAAATATTCGCAGGTGAGTATTTGAGTACAACTGAACAACTGAACACCTGAACACCTGAAGACCTGAACGTGTCTACACAGACGGACTCCAGTGATGATGTCACACATAAAGCTGTGAATAAACATCTGGTTTGAAGGAGAACAGCCAGAAACAGAAACAGAAACATACCTACACACTCATGGCCACTTTATTAGGTACACCTGCACAGTCTCATGCAATATAAACTGCTCTGCCTTAAAGACTATTTTTATGAAGCCTGTAATGTTTTTTGACACTTGCAGTTAATTTAATTATATGTTGTAGCACTGACTGATATTTATATGATTATATATTTATATTCTGAGAGTATCAGTGGAACAAAACAGACTCCATGTGAGCAGAGAGGCACAGAGAGGAATGAGAGTTATGTGTTTCTCTGCTTCTTCATGTCAGAACAAGTCAAACTACAATCAGCTCTGCAGCTCCTGAAGCTAGCGCTAACACTAACGCTAACCCTCGTGCTTTACTCTCATGCTTTCAGTCTGTTTTCATGTCTTCCTTTCTCTCATCGTCACCTGTACAGTGTCTCAGTACAGTAACATGTTACACTCACCTGTCTGCTGCTCTGCTCAACAACTCTCCTGTTCTCAACCACTGATTCAAGGTTTCAAAGTAAAAGCCCTCCAGGAAACCGAGGGATTATATAAGAGGTTCCACAGAGAGACAACAGTCTGCAGGTTGTCTTTCCAAACCGCAGACTCCGCCCACTCACCAGGTAGAGGGGCGGGGCTTATCAGTGACATCACCTGCTCAGGTGGAAGCATGCAGACTCAGAGAAACCAGATTACACAGGTAACCTGTTCACATGCTGCAGGTGAGTAAACTGATTCAGGATTCAGACCTGCAGAGGAAAGTTTTTAAAGATGTCTGCTTTCAGCTGCTCACGTGAAGAGCTGATTATTATTTTATTTTTTAAATCTTTTTTGGGGGGGGGGGGGGGTTACCCGGGTTGCTGAGGTGAGGACTTACCTTAATGGTATGCACTCCACCAGGTGAGCTACATTATTATTAGTCCGTGTCCAGGAGCCCCTGAGCAAGGCAGTCACCACACACACACACACACACACAGAACAATGGAAGGAGGCTGATCTCAGGCCGGTTCTGTTTACACAGGGAAGTGTCTGCTCTTCCTGTCTGCTGTAAGCCCCGCCCACAAGGCTGTGTAGACTCCACCCCTCAGCGACATCACACACAATGTGTGTGTGTGTGTGTTTCCTGTCTTTGTAAAGGAACAATAGTCGGACAGCAGTAGACGTGTTCCCAGCTGAACAGCAGAATGTTCACCTTTCTTTTTATCTAAAATATCAATAACTAATCAATAAATATGATCTGTTTCTGTCTGAATCTTCAAATGTTTCACAGAATGTTTTCATGCTGCTGTCATCCTCATCACTGTGACTTATTTTAGACATTATTAGATTTTTATTGAACGTACCTATCAATAATTGAATATATCATGTATAGCCTCTGATATAAAGTTTTACTGAATCTGGAAAATAAAATCACTGACTGGCCCTTTAAGAGTCTTCATGGAGTAAACAGTCAAACCTGGTCTGAGGCACCTGAGGCAGGTGTGTTCAGGTGTCTGAGAAAGTCTCAAGTGCTGGAATGCAGCCGACCCCCCCCCCCCCCACCCCTCCCGTTTGTCTCTGTCTCTCGGCCACACCCACCATGCCAGGAATGTAACACACACACACACACACACACACACACACAGACCACAGGACTGGAGTGTGTGAGAAAATAAAGTGCGAGAGCTGTCAATCATTAAACCGAGTTCGAGGGTTTGTGGCAGGACACGCCCCATCGACCAATCAGAGGAGACAAAGAATTTAAAGAAGAAGCAGAATCAGACGGAGATGATCAACAACACGTTTCTGAGCTACACCGAGCAGGTGTCAGGTGTCACGTGACATCAGAAACCCAACAGCCAATCATGCTTTGTTTCAGCAAGTCTGAAGTGGATTCAACCTTTAGCCTCAGTATGAACGCCGGGTGTGGTTACAGTCAGAATACACACACACACACTCTCACACACACACACACACACACACACTCTCTCACACATCAGAAAAACAGACAGAAATAACTGAGTTTAAATCATAACCCCGTCAGCTGACTCCGCCTCCTGGAGCAGTGTGTTTATCTGTTTACACCACAGAAGTCCTGCTCTCTGATTGGCTGTCAGCTGTCTGTTAAAGTCAGGTATCACAGTTCAAGGACCCTAAAAATCTCCTTAAGTACTTCTGGAAACTCCTCAAAGGCCCCTGGAATCTGCTCAAGGATCTCTAAAACCTGCTCAAGGACCTGTACACTATTTTCAAAGACCTCTACCCTTGTTCAAGGCCCTCTACAACCGAATCAAGGACTTCTGCCACCTCAAGAACCTCTACATCATCTTCAGATGTGATGATGCTGATGAAGGTGACACAGGCTGCCCTAAATAACCCCCTGACCTTTCTACTGAAGATCATGGTGTCTTTGGGAACATTTGTAGTTCTGTCACCAACACAGACTACAAACACGTTATGTAGCATGATGTCTGTTACTAAAATGAATTAAATATAAAACCTCCAGACGTGAAGCAGCTCTTCATCAGTCATATATAACACACAGTTTATAAAGCTGTCTGAAGGAAATCTGAACATATACTGTATAATAAATAAATATTTACGTAATAAAATCTAATGCTAATGTGTAGCAGAAATGCACATACCCCAATATATGTTGTTTAAATACACTATACAAAATACATCCGTATATACAATATAAATTAAATATTAAATTATGTGATTTTAACATGTTCATACCTTATTAGTATTATAGAAATACATCTTTACATAACTTAGTATAGTATATATAAAATATATGTTAGAAATAGGTCATATTTTACGCAATGTTCTGGTTGTTTTGTAAAATATTTGAAAATGAAATTATCATCTAAAATATGTTTTATTACACAGAGGTAAATGTGGAAAATGTGTTTTTATGAAACTGCAGTATTTAAATAAAAAGTTCTTCATTAACTGAAAAAATATAAAAACAATCTGCACACAAATCAAGAGAATTACATATTTTGGGATATTTGTTGCCTTATAATGAGAATGTCCTGGGAAAAGTATCTGGCATATGTTTGTGCTATATTTTGAAATATATGTGCTATATGTTTATTTATATGTGACACACACTGACATGTTTACTACACATTTGCATACATGGCCATACAGCTTGTTCAAGTACTTGTACTTTGCTTGAGTATTTCCATTTTCTGCTACTTTATACTTCTACTTCACTAAATTTAAGAGGCAAATCTTTTACTTGTTACTCAACTACAAGTGTTTGATAACTTTACAGATTCAGATTAATAATACAAAATATAATCAACAACCCGATTATGATATTATTATATCAATAAGACTTTATTGATCCCCAGGGGGAAATTCACAAGCTACCCAAATAATATATATTTAAAACATATATATATATAAATAAATCAACATTTGCCCCACCTTAACCAGCTGCAAGATTAAAATTTTGTACTTTTACTCAAGTAAAATTACATAGTATTTCTACACTGTGGTATTACTAGTACTTCTTCCACCACTGCCCAATTCCGTACTACATACTGATTGTATACAACATGTATACTCTATAACACACTTTACAGTATACTGCACTACAAGAAATCAACATACTTCACTATTTTATACCAACTGAGATGAACATTTTCATCATCACGTCAATCAATCTGCAGCTGTAGATCATCAGTTAAATTCCACAAACATTTAAGACTTTCCTTCTTGTTCTTTTCCAAGATGTTTCTGCAGATTTCTACCGACTCGCTTACTTTTAGTGGTCTGCAATCAGGACACAGTGCCCCATCTCTGAGCTCAACACACCCGGTGTCACATTCCTGCCAACCATTAACACACACACACACACACACACACACACACACTACTAATCTTAACCAAAAGTTAAGTCTTAACCCTGAAATCAAACAGCGTCCCCGTAATGTAGGTTAAGACTTTTTCCCCCACTTTTTGCAGTAAAAACAACTTTTCAAATTTAAAGTCCAAACCAACCAGATAAAACTTCAACACAAAGCAAACACACACAAGAAAACACATACACACACACACACACACAATCTAAACACAAAAACTAAAGGAAGAAAAAAAGTGTGAAAATGTTTCAACTGCAACTCACTCCAACATGACAGAATCACACCCACAGACAGACAGACAGACAGACAGATCAATAGATACATTGATAGATAGACAGATAGTTGTGTGTTACCGGCAGTAAAAGTCAGATCCAACCATCCTGCTCTTTGTGTTTTTTTTTGCTCTTCTATTCCTGAAGGGGCGAGTTCAAATCACAGAAACAGGTTCTTCTCTCTCTCTCTCTCTCTCTGGCCCTGCCCCTCCCTGACCTGCCAGTCTCAGCCTGCCCCCCCCCACCTCCTCCTCAGTTTACTTCCTGTTTGACAGAAGAAGACACAGTCAGACCCCTGCAGCTCTCTCTGTGCAGACCAACAGCGCCCTCTGGCTGCACTCAGCAGGTAGTGCATCATCCCTGAGACCCACACACATGAATGCATAATCAATAATAATAAAATAAATAAATATAAAAAATAATCATTTGACAAACTTTGTATTAAATATCAATAATAGTAATAAAGTTTATGTGGCAACAGACAAAACACAAAAGAAAAGACCAGACAATTTAAACAACAGTTAAAAAAATAAAATAATATTAATGATTATTGATTTGATTAATGTTTATTGTTAACTATTAATTAATAAACATTTCATTAAAACAGAAATTGTATTCTGTAGCTCAGAAAGTACAGATCGTGTCGTGAGGGAAACTTCCTGACACAGATACCAAAGAATGAACCCGCTTACAAATCAAAAAAGGTGCTTCTGTGTTGAGGTCACATGTTGTCATCTGTGAGTTTTTATTGGCTGCCGAGCTTCAGAGGGCGGGTGCTGTGTAACGTGAGTGATGCTGTTAGAGGCTCAGTAACAACAGTCTTACTCACTGATATACTCATGTGGGTTTTTAATGTATTTCTCATTTATTTTAATGAGAAAAATACATTTTTATTCTTATCATTTTCATTTTCACTACTCATTATTTAACAAAATAATTGTTCAATATATTTAGTAATTTTACTCCACCACCCCTCGTGTCTCTTTTTCAAAATCATTTTTCATTTTTTTATGTATTTATTAGCTTGTTTGTTTACAGTGTGTATTTATTATTTTTATGTTATAATATGTCTTATTTTTACATTTTTATTTATGTTTGCAGTCCTCCCTGGTATTTTTATTATTTTTTTCATTCATTAAAATATTCCATTTATATATCTCGTTATTTTTATTTTTTCCCTAATTTTTCTCTTTTTTATATCATGTAATTTTCCTCCGCCACCCCCTATTCATCTCCGCTTCATCTCCTCTTCATCTCCTCTTCATCTTTTCTTCATCTCCTCCTCTCTTTGCCTATCTTCTCTTTTTTTATTTCCCTTGCTCTCTCTCTCTTTTATCCAATCCTCTCTTTCTCTCCTCCCCACAGATTCACCGCCCTCCCTTCCTCTTCCATTATCCCTCCTCCTCCTCCTCCTCCTCAGTCTGTCTCAGCTGTCCTTGGTGCTGCTGTTTCAGATGGAGGCTGCAGTATTCTGCTGAGTAGCGGTAAGCCAGCATTCGCTCGCTCTGCCTCCAGCCGTCAGCGTTCAGCCGGCCGAGAACGAGCCTGAGAGTCCTGGAAGAGGAAACTACAGCGCCCATAATCCTCCAGCAGCAGCCTTTACTGTCGCCTGGCCTGGAGCGAAGCCCCGTGGAACCCTGGGAGTCGCGGTCCTCGCTAACCGGCTGGTGGTGGAGGCAGAGAGAGAGAGATAGAGGGTGACGTGCCATGACAACCGTCAGAGAGAGAGAAAGGTGAGTTTATCGGTGTGTTTGTTGGTTTTGTTTACCTGCTGGATATTTCAGCTCATCTCTCTCCTCCCGCCCTCTCTCTGGCTGTTTGTCATCATATCTTCTCTCTCTCTTCTCTGTCTGTACATCTCTATCATCACTTTTTCATCCACCATCTTTTCATGTCTTCTGTCAAACATCTTCCTCCCTCTCTGTCTCTCTCGGCCTGACGGTGCATTTTCCTGTTGGAGCTTCGGTCCTGTGGGAATGAGCTGTGCTTTGTTGTCAATGTGTTTGTCTCATTAGATCTGAGTGTGTCAGTGTGCGCGCGTGTGTGTGTGAGTGTGAGTGTGACCATCTCCACCCAGTCTGAGAAGCAGCTAACAGATCAATCTAATGTTCACTAAATGTCTCCTCATTTAGAAGCTGTGAATGTTCTTCAGTGCAGCAGTGAGAGTAGTTCAGATCAAGATATGAAACAACACGACATGAGAAGACATAACATTAAACTGTCATGGAATTAAATAACATGAAATGACACAAAAAGACATGACAAAACACAAACCAACACAAACGACACAACACTAAAAGACAATAGTCGCCACAAAACACGATTTGACAACTCATTACATGAAATGACTTCATATGACACAAAATCACACTACAGAATAAAACATAATCCAACATGACACTTGACGACTTCACTTGACGTGAAATCACATGACACATCATGAAAAGATAGGACACAAAATTAAAAGATGGGACACAACATAAAGAGACAACAAAACATGAACAGACTCGACATAAAAACACAAGACATGAAAAGAAATGCCATAAGATAAAAAGACATGACACAACATGAAAAGAAAAAAACGACATGACATGAGACAGGATATAACACAACAAGATGTAACAGGACACGATGAGACGGGATGTAAGTTGGCAAAATATGACATGAAATGTCAAAACAGATGAAACTAAAGGAAACAACTTAAATTAAAACACTCATCAGAAAGACACAAACATTAAACTGTCACAAAACGTGCAAACTTGTGGTGTGTCGAACCGAACACAACGCTGCAGGACTCAGGACTCTTCGGCAGGGGGAGACTTAGACAGACGAACTGGGTCTCGATTTTGGTATTTTGAATGCAGATCCCTGACACATCTCAGGGATCTGCTTTTTATTTTTCTTTCTCTTTGATGATTTTCTTTTTAGTATTTTGTATTTTGTGCAGCTGAGTTTCTTTTGGCCTCAGAGCAGGACGTCCATCTGTCTCTGCTCACACAGTAAACAGCAGGGTGAGGCAGCAGATGGCCTTTCTGCTGGGCTACCTGCCCACTCCACCTCTCCACCCTCCTACCTCCACCCCTCTACCTCTCGCTCTCCACCAAGTTTTGGAACTACAGTTCCCATGATACTTTGGGGGATGAAAACAGGAAGTCTAATGTTGCCATGGAGTCAGCGAGTTAGCTGTGAGCTACAACATGAAGCCTGTATTTGTTTCCAAACTCTCCACCTTTAGCTCCTCTCCTACGTCACTGACAGGCTCATTAAGAATTCAGCAGAAAACACAGACTGATGTATAAAGACAGAGAGGCAGGAAGTCAGGAGGGAGACGACAAGACTCAGCTGATCCTCCTGACCCACTTCACAGAGGAGGAGGAGGAGGAAGAGGAGGAGGAGGAGGAGGAGGAGGAAGAGGAGGAGGAGGAAGAGGAAGAGGAGGAAGAGGAGGAAGAGGAGGAGGAGGAGGAAGAAGAGGAGGAGGAAGAGGAAGAGGAGGAGGAGGAGGAAGAGGAAGAGGAAGAGGAAGAGGAGGAGGAGGAAGAGGAAGATGAGGAAGAGGAGGAGGAGGAGGAGGAAGAGGAAGAGAATGCGGAGGAAGAGGAAGAGTCGGTCTAGACCTGCTCTATACGAAAAAGTGCCCTGAGATAACTTTGTTATGATATGGCGCTATATAAATAAAACTGAATTGAATTGAAGAGGATGCGGAGGAAGAGGAAGAGGAGGAGGAGGAGGAAGAAGAGGAGACAAATTTATAGATAGATTTTTTTTAAAAGGCTCTTGAGTCAAAATCAGCCCATTTTAATTTTTATAGAAATCAATAAAATATCAATAATGAACGTTCAGTGGTAGAACATTCAGATAGGATTCTAGTGTCTCAGCAGGGTTCTTTAGGGTTCTTTAATGTTCTGTAGATCAGGCTGTGCTGGAGTTTGTTGGGAGGCGGATCTTTTTCTCCTTTGATGGACCTGGTGCAGCCGTTTCCCCCGGCTATTGTTAGCTTTGTGCTAAGCTGCTAAACATGTCCTGAACCGGACTCTGTTCCTTTAGATCCCTACAAGGTTAGAGAGGCCCGGGACGCTTTCCTGAGGAACCCCACAAGTTACTGAAGACAGAAAAAGTTTTGACTAAATGTTGAACTGGTTCTTTTAAATTTAATGTCGTCTTTTACATTTTGTCTCTTTCTGAACAGGAACTGCTGAGTCATGTCTGCCGGCCTGGACGACTCCGACAACGTGTTCGGTGAGTCTCACACAGCCAGTGTGGAATGTATAATAGTTACATGTACTCAAGTACTGTACTTAAGTACACATTTGAGGTACTTGTACTTTACTTGAGCATTTCTACTTCTACTCTGCTACATTTCAGAGTACTTTTTACTGTACTGCATTTCTCTGACAGCTTTAGTTACTTTACAGATTCAGATTTTTAACAAAACACATGGAGTTTATAAAATCTGATGTTAGTTATTATTATATTTTTACAGGTACAGGTGATCGATCAGTCCATTAATCAATCAGCTGACTGACAGGAAATGAATGGTTGAAGTGATTTTTGCTGCTTTTCCTTTGAATGATGTTAATAACGTTAATGTTAATAATGTTGAGGTTTGGACTGTTGGTTGTGAAGGAGTCACTTTGGGCTCTGGCTCATTGTGATCAATCAATCAATCAATCACTCAATCAATTAATGGATTCATGGAGAAAAGAATCAGCAGATGAATCCAGAATGAATCATTAGATACAAACTAGTTGAAAATGAGCTCAAAGAGTAAAATCCTGCTTTTCCATGAATGATGTGGAAGAATCATCTGATGAGATCAGACAGAACATTTACTGCTTTAATACTCAACACTCCACTTCTACTTCTACTGAGTACACTCACACACTGTTACTGAGTACACTCACACTTTACTGAGTACACACACACACTGTTACTGAGTACACTCACACTTTACTGAGTACACACACACACTGTTACTGAGTGCACTCACACTTTACTGAGTACACTCACACACTGTTACTGAGTACACTCACACTTTACTGAGTACACTCACACACTGTTACTGAGTACACTCACACACTGTTACTGAGTACACTCACA
>VMKM01004763.1:0-12895 GCA_008360985.2 Macquaria ambigua | reverse complement strand
AGTCGGGGGGAATGGGACGGTAGTCGGTAGTCGGGGGGAATGGGATGGTAGTCGGGGGGAATGGGATGGTAGTCGGGGGGAATGGGACGGTAGTCGGGGGGAATGGGACGGTAGTCGGGGGGAATGGGATGGTAGTCGGGGGCAGTGGGACGGTAGTTGGGGGCAGTGGGACGGTAGTCGGGGCAGTGGGATGGTAGTCGGGGCAGTGGGACGGTAGTCGGGGCAGTGGGACGGTAGTCGGGGGCCGTGGGACGGTAGTCGGGGCCGTGGGACGGTAGTCGGGGCAGTGGGATGGTAGTCGGGGCAGTGGGACGGTAGTCGGGGCAGTGGGATGGTAGTCGGGGGGAGTCAGATTGTAGTTAGTGCAGTTAAATGTTTGTTTGGGGCAGTTAAGATGGCACTGAGGGGTTATTAGCTAGGTGGGGGGTACTTAGTGTCACCTTGGGGTAATCCAGTGTAAAAAATGTCTCCAGGTTGGAGATCAGGTTCGGGTCGACGCCCTTCAGTGGCTTCAGCAGAGAAACTCCTGCCAGCTGCACGAACGGCTGTTTGACCTCTGACCTTTTCTTGTGGAGGTGGAGACGCCTGGAAGAGACAGAGAGGTCAGAGACCAGCAGATCAGCCTCAACTAAATCATGAAAACATTAAACGTTGGTCCAACAGTGACTGTAGAGCATCTCAGGTGTTTTGATCGATTCGCAAAACCCGTTCGTCCTCCTCAGCCTAGTTTGCCGTCTTTGTTGTCAAGCAGACATTTTTAAACCAGTTCCCCCTCTAGAGATTTACAAAGTTGCCTAATCTTCATTCTTATGTCAGTGAAGTGTCAGTCACATGTTTCCAGGGTTCACCAGCAGGTACAGAGGACTACAACATGGAGCTAACAGCGAAAACACTGTGTGGATTTCGTTTCAGTCAGATGTGATCGTGAAAAAGGTGTTTGAATCAAATCCTCTTCCAGTCACATCCCAACACAAACTGAGAGCCTCGTCCACTGTGGGCCGTCACTCAATTATCATTTATCGACGAATCATACGATGATCATATGACGATGATATCTATCATGTTATCGTTCTACAAACCTCTGTGGGTCAGATCAATCATTCTCAGCAAGCTGTTCAATACTAAAAGATTTTGGTTTGATTGATTGTGTAAAGTGAAAAACAGGTCATTGATTTGAACATATTGGAAAAACAGACAGCAGCCTGGTCAGCCACATGGTCGATGGATGGTAGTAAGAGATTTTGGCATCTATCTCTGGTTGTTTCTGGATCTACAGGATTTTTGCGTCAGCGTGATGAAATATCTTGGTTTCTTCAGGTATTTCATTAAATCAAGTCAGTTTGATTTATACGCTCTGCACATCATATGACACCCTCAGTCCTCAGCCTCGCTCAGAAAGGGTTTTAGGATCCAGTTTACTAACTGCAGAAGCCAAAAACAGACAGACAGTCATTTCATCTATGAACGCTTCCTTGAAATCTACGATATCACAGTATCTACAGAATCAATATGACGACATGAAAGTGATGGATTTTATCCATATTACACGCGTATATTGCGATGCAGTCCAGATGTCAGAAAACATCTCCCAGCACAGACTGAAGAACAGCTGGAACAGAAAGTCCATCGACAGAAAATCAAGCAACTATTCTGATTATTGATTTGTTGTTTCAAGTAATAAAAAGAAATACTGAAAATTCTCAAATTCTCCGACTTCAAATGTGAGAATTTGCTGGTTTTCTTTATTTTCGGAGAACTGAATCTTTGGGTTTTGGACTGTTGGGCTTTTAGAAAATTGTGATTTTTTTTTCTGACAATTTAGACCAAACGATTCCTTGTGAAAATAATCTGCAGATTAATCAATAATAAAAATAACCACTCCATGTGGCCCCAGACTGAAGCGTTAGGTGCAAAATAGTTCTAATATAATACCACAGCTCCACACTGAGCAGTTTCACACTGTAGCTGCTGTTTAATGGCGCCTACAGACTGCAGTAACAATAACAACAATCCTTCACGTCACGTCACTGTGTCAGGTGGCCTAATATAGTCTTGGTCTCAGTCTGTACTGTGTCAGTTTGAAGCATGAACAGGTAGGCCTGTGCCCCCCAAAGTGCCCCCCTTTGAAAGGTGGATGAATTGTTAAATGTATTAAAGTATTTGTTAAGTTTCTCCTCCGTCACACTCGACTCATTCTGTCCGTCTGTGGTTTATTAGTGACAGATATTTCTTCATGAGCTCTTTGTGACATGATATGAAATCTAAAGACCCGGTGACGAGCAGCCACGGTCTGTACGCCGCTGATGATGCAGGACGACAAGTCACCAAACTGTCCAATGAATGAGCTCCTGATTCATTAGTGATAATTCAGTGTGAACCCTGGACAAGTCCTGACCTGACAGGTGCTAATGTTACCTTTGTTCAGAACTTATATATTTGTCAGGTATTTGTATCTGTGGGAGAAAGTGTTTGAAAATGTATTCTTGACTTGTCTTGAATGTACTTTTCTGCATATATTTTATTATTTAAATTTTTCATTTAAAATATGCATTCCTGCAACACAGTCAGCAGTTCTTCACCCTTATTAAGTACTGGAAAGATCTGGAGGGTCTTTAAAAGTCCAGGATACCTCTGAAAATCCTATAATCCTTTTAAGTCCCCCAGAGAATTACATAAAGGGTATTTAAAATCCTGGAAAACCCTGGAAATTGTGTGTATTTGTGGAAATTAATTAATTAATGTGCAGATTGACGAACAGACAGCAAAAAGCTGAATTCTGATTACTACAACCCCAAAATTCAATGACCTTTCATGGTTTTTCAAGGAATTCCCAGGTGATACTTGCTGGTTTTCAGAGACCTAAAGCATTAATTCAGTGTCGTACACAATCAAAGTCATTTTCATGTCTTCCCACGTTCTGTTTTGTGTAATCAAAGATCTCAAAACCAGATCATGTGTAATTAAATCTGATTTCAAAAAAGTTTCAAATTCCTTAACGGCATTTAAGTAGTGACACCTACCGAAATAATTGGGAAAGAGTTACTGGAAAACCCCATGTTGCCCCATAACCTCCTCAACTCACTGAACCAAAACACCTTTACAAAATGTGTCGCTTTTAAGATGCCTTGATTATAGGCAGAAAAAGATACTCATTACAGAAAAATAACTGCATCTATGACATGATTTGTAAAATGAGTATCTCTTTAAACCAATACAAGTTAGTTACGTTTGTTGTTTGCTCTGTTGCACCGGTGTAAAGTTATTGGACGGAGCCGGGTGGACTAAGCCCAAAATGTATTCAAATCCTTTGTTAAATCGACCGGTTGTAAAATCTAATTCGGCGTCAAAAGAGGAAACAGGAAATTAATGCAGCTAACACTAACAAACCGTGACGGGACAGTTAGACCTGTGATAATGATCCGTATAGAGAAACAAACCCATTTCAGCTTCGTTATAAACTGACCCAGCTGGCTAATATCACAATTATTTGATTAATTTTGTTTCCCAGAAGCTACACGGATCCCTGAGTGAGCGGAATTAACTGGCAGAGCTAACCGGCTAGCGGTTAACCAGGAAAACGCCCAACAGATAACCGTTCAGACGCGGAGGTTTTATCGGCTGTCACGCATCCAGAAACCCGCTTAGAACCTCAACTTCTGTTATTTTTATGTTTAATCTCTTAAGTAACAAAAACGTTAGAATAAAACAGAAATAAAGCAGGAAACAGAAGCGTCGCTCAGCTAGCTATTAGCTACCTGGAGTTAGCCTAGCTTAGCGGTTGACTTACACATAAATGATGGACATGAAGTGCATCAGCCACAGGACGAAGAACAGGATGAAGCCGAACACGGCGAGTCCCTGCATGGCGAGGTCCAGCAGAGCCATGGCGGTCAGCGGAGGCTGCCGGGGCTGGGGGCCGGCTGGGGTTCACGGAGGCTCGGGACAGAGTCGGCCAGCTGACCGGCCTCGGAGCGGGTCCGACGAGCTCGGCTTGTTTAGGCTAATTATCCGGTAGTGGGGGACGTCAGGAACCAGTCCGGGTCAGTAGCTCGGGTAACGGGGACACAGAGACCGGCCTCGGCCTAGTGGTTCTGGTGTCCGGGCCACGGTGTGAGCTTCTGGGATTTGACAGTCACCAGACCGGCCGACGGTCAGCTGACCAACCGGGGGGAAGCGGCAGCAGGCACGGGACGCTGGGTAGCAACAGCTAGCACGTCGCTTCCGGTCAACTTCAAAATAAAAGCGTTACTAAAAAAAAACCTCTGATTGTTGGTTGACTGAACTTTGGCGGACAAAAATGAGTATCCGAGTACTTCTTCCACCTCTGGAGCTACATGCTGTTAACTGAATGAAACTCAGAAGAGTTTATTAACATATTTATTAAATCATTATTATTTAAAAGTTATTCAAATCAACCTGAAACTATAAAAGTGAGGAGGACGCGTCGCCTCCACCCACTGTCTATTTGAATGTTGTTTTTGTGATGTCATTCTACCGACACCAACACCAGCTTCACTCAGACTGAACCTGCAGCTCAACTAATGAGGGATAGAAGAAATGAATCCATTCAGTTTTATTGATAATCTGCAGTTTATTTCTACCAGCTGTTCAGATGTTCTCTGTGGATGATGTGATTGGACGACTGGCCCATGAACACTCTGCGTTCTCCTTCCAGCTCGAATCCTGCGTATCGTAAACTTCCTGTCGATCAGAATCACACGATCAATAATCAAACATCGTGATCAATAGATCGTCAGGAGTCGCTCTGAGTGAAAACACCAACATGTCTGAGGGTTGTTACCTTCTTCCAGATGGGGATGTTGGCCTTCAGCTGGTTGATGCAGTGCTGGATCGCCTGCTGGCCGTCATGGCGATGAGGAGACGAGATCGCCATGGCAACACTGGCCTGACCCACCTCCACCCACCTGAGAGAGGAAGTTCACAGGTGAGTTTGAGCTTCACCCCCCTCAGCTAATCCAACAGTCCATTATCTCTGAGCTTCTCTGTGTTGACTCCCTCTCTCTCTGAGCGTGTTAGCTTAGCTCGGACGCTAACGGGACAATAAGTTCACAGTTTATTTAAAGGTGTAGCATGTAGCATGGACCCCGTCTGCTAACTACACACTACTACACACTAATCTTAATAATATACTGTTTTATGCTATTAGTACACAAGAAATCAACAGATTAAACTGGAGGAAGGTCCAGACCAGCGGAGCTTTCAAAGTGTGTGGAGAAACACTACTGAGCATGTGCAGTGGGGAATAAACCAGGAAGCTAGAAAACTGTTTTGGTTTTTGAGCTCAGCGAGTCATTTTCCTTCAGGTGAGTGGACGCCATCTTTGAGTCTGAGATCCAGGTCTTAAACACAGGTGGTCTTACCCAAGCCGGTGGTGGACACAGATGTGCGTCACGGTTGGCCAGCGCTCTCTGATGTCAGCGCACAGCTTGGTGAACTCTGATTGGGCCATGAGCTCGTACGCCTCATACTGCAGACCAATCACCTTCCTGCCGTCCACCTCGTCCTCACGGGTCGTACCTGCATGCACGCACGCACACACGCACACACACACACACACACAGTTTTAAATGGAACGTGTTTAGTTTCACATTTAAATAAAGGTTTGTAGTTTGAGACATTTGAATTCTGGAAATAAACTGAAATATAAATATAATATGAACCTATAAAAACTGAAATGGCTCCACAGGACGAGCTGCTGACGGCGTCGACCACTTCCTGTACAGACAGCCAATCACGGCTCAGCTTGAAGACGTCCCTCTGCTCCTCCGATTCGGCCATCTGATGTCCACAAGTCGTCAGCATCAAAGTAGATCAAAAGAGAAGAAGAAACCAGCTCCTTCATCACAACAGATTCAGATATTGATCAGATAGGTTTCACTTCTTTTGTTATACACACACACACACACACACACACACACACACAGAGTATGAAGCCTGATCAGACACATTAGACAACACTTACACTGATTGTTTGTACCTTAAGTTTATCCTCCGCTGAGCGGCGGTACCACGGCAACCTCGTCCCCGTCTCCCAGAGTTACCACCTGGTCGCCGATGGCAACGTACTGCTGACGCACCGCCAACACCACCTGATCCTGCAGGACACACAGTCTGCACGCATGCACACACACACACACACACACACAGAGTAATAAAGAAGAAGAACCAAGCTGTCTCCTCTCTGCTCACCTGCTCAGGTACATGTTACCACCATGTGACCTCAGATGTGTCGTGATGACAGTGAACGCATCACAGTACCTCGGGTGTCGCTGTAGCAACAGGCTCCAGAGGTCCCGGCTGCTGATTGGTGTTGGCACGGCAACAGTCTCCTCCTCCTTCACTCCCGTTAGCTCCGCGCTCTTAGCGAAGTACAACACCGACACCTGAAGAAGAACAGCAGGTACACCTGAAGAAGAACAGCAGGTACACCTGAAGAAGAACAGCAGCACACCTGGATGTACAGCGGCCAGGCAGGTAATGTGCTGTGGAAAACAGAAATGAAGTCTGAAACTGAAAAGAACTGAATGAATTTTAGGACTTGATATTAAATATTGCAGCTTTTTAACTTTCTGAATGTGATCAGACACACAAACAGAAATCAATAAACATCGACAGTTTAAGTTTCCAACATTCAAATAAAGAAATGTTTATTCGAGTTGCTCAGCTCTAAACTGAAGTCTCAAATTTGGATCAAAAAGTCAAACTCCCAATCTCCAGAGGATAATCGATCAGACTGATCGGACCGCTGTCCAATCAGGTTACAGCCTCACGTGACTGCTGCATCCAATCAGCAGACAGCTACAAACATCTGGAGCTCTGTGAAATAAATACAAACTAATCATTTAAATCAAACGCATTGATCAAATACATCACAGGTTCAGTTGATATAAAGCTCATTTTATTGATTAAGGTCCACAGAGACGTCTTCACACGTCTGTCTGTTTGAGTTTAATAATTTAATATTTAAAAGAAACTGTGTGTTTGTGTTTGATGTGTCGTAGCACAAAGTTCCACTGAGTCAGAAACACAAGTTACTTCACAGTAACTGATCAATTAGATCAATTAGAAAATCTAATCTGCTAATTCTTCAAACTATTTAGTCTGTGCACTTTAAACAGAAAGAAACACAATGCAAATACAACCGGAATAAATACTAATAAACATGTTCACTTTTGATAATAATAATAATAATAATAATAACTGTTGTATGAAAAGGTGTTTCCAATATTTTGTCCACCTCACAACGTCACAAACTACAGTCATAAACGTGGTGAGGGTAGAGTGCTGCTGTGGCTGCAGGTGGGTTTCACACCCGGTCTGAGTCAAAGGTCCAGGGCTGTTTGTTACTCCAGGCACCTGGACCTCGGACCCGCGGACCCTGGAACCCAGATCCTGGACCCCCGCTGTGTCAGATTTGACTGAAACCAATGAGGAGGCGGTACATCTTCACGCATGTCGGTCTGAACAGGATCGACCTCCTCGTGCTCCTCACGGGGGACTGTCACACCGCGTCCGACTGGTCAGCCATGACAGACTGATATCAACTACCGCAAATCTCCATTTGGAAGTCTTCAAATTTAAACATTTCCTACCGTAACAACATTACCTGTTTATAACAACAGATAGAAATTCATTATATCACACCCTAACCTGACTTCCATTCGGCCCTGTCATTACTGACCACTACACATGCAAACATACTTTTTAAACGTTTCTGTGCTTTAGCTGGACGGTGTGTCACGGCGGTGTTAAATTAAGAGGAAATGTCAACGGAGTCTGGCGTCTACTTCCCCGAAACACGCTGACATGCTGAAAACAAATCTGACATTTTCGTCACACAGGTGTTTTATACGGAAGCATCGTGAAACTCACCTGCGCAGTCATGAAGAAGGTGGCAGCTCCCGGACATCTGAAGAAACAACAACAACAACTTCTTCTTCTTCTTCTTCTTCTTCTTCTTCTTCTCCTCCGAATTTACTGGCAGATCGCCACCTACTGTACCGGAGTGTGTAACCTCAGGGCTTTACCTGTTCAGGTTACATTTAAATTAAAAAAATAATAATTAAAAAAACAACAACAACAAAACTATATTCTGTGATCTAATCCTGTATCTTTAAAGAATATAAATAGAGCCTCACTCATCCCTAAAACCCCCTCCAGATTCACGTAAGCTGTCCTCTCTGAGTCATATTTAATACATCTCATTATAACATGCTCTACATGACTTCTAGCATGACTTTGACTGACATCTTAAATCCCCATTCATATGACCATCTTTCAACCTTCAGAATAGCACTCTGAATGCTATTAGTCATCTGCATAAAGCGATGACCCAATATCTCTCACACGTTCATAAAAATATCATAATGCTAAACAGAATAGGGCTAATAACACTACCTTGTGGAATACCAATAATAATATCAATATCATCTGACACTGCATCACCAACTTTATGCTCTACATTTTCAGGAACATCACACACATCACATTTATCTGAGACACATTTTGCCATTAAATACCTAGTTGATTTTAAACCAGTATGTCCAAGTCTTAACCTTGAGAAGACCTCTTCCTCTCTTCTGCACCTCCCTTTGAAAACCTTCCCCTTCATCGTTTTTTGTATGCTGTAACAGTGTCTCCCCTTGATATCCGTTTCCTACTCCTGCCACGAGTCCTTCACTGCCTGTCTTATTAATGATCTGGCCTCAGCTTTTTCAAAGGGAACTTTCAGTATTTTGTCATTAGTTAATTTCAACGCTTTTACAATCTCATCTGCTTTCTCTTTACCCTCCACACCAACATGTCAGGGAACCCAACAGAAATGCACATCTATTCCATCAACATTATCATAAATATTTCCATCTGTAAATCATCTCGTTACTTTTGAATGCAAACTATTAAGAGCTGCAGTTGAGTCTGAACAAATAACTCTCATGCCTCACCTCTTCCACCCACTGTAGACCCAAAATGATAGCGACTATCTCTGCTGTAAACACAGACAACCTGTCATTGAGTCTTTTGCATATTACTTTATCAAACTCAGGAATGTAAACTCCTGTTCCTACATGTCCACCTCCTGGCTCTTTGGATCCATCAGTAAATATTGTCATATATAGTAATTCCTCTGCACATAATCTTGCCCCACATATCCAATGTTGCCCACATTCCTTTTTCTTCTGCTCCACGAGCTGCAAATCCACCTCAGGTACTGGGAGAAACCATGGAGGAACACCACCCCGTACGGTGTTTGGTCCATACTCTAACCTATTGCAGCCATGTTTTTCTGCTGCTGCACTAATCCAAATCCTTTACCTTTGAGTTGTGAATATTTGCAGGTTGTTCCTCTCCTGAGCCCTTTAACTTAGCCCAAAATGCCAGAGACAGCTTTTCACGTCTTAGATGTAGCGGTAACTCGTCAGCTTCTACCAGTAATGCATCAGTAGGTGTTGTTTTAATTGCACCAATACTGAGTCTTAGAGCTCTGAACTGTATTCTCTCTAATTTTTCCAAAACACTCTTAGCTGCTGCTCCATACACCATACACCCATAATCAATACATGATCACATTAAGGCCCTATAGATATCAAGTAGAGATTGTTTGTCTGCTCCCCATTCATAACCAGAAACTGACCTCATGAGGCTCAGAACTTTTTTACATAAGTATCATGTGTCATATAGATCATATAGATCATGATCTATATGATCTGTTACTCACAAGGTGTTTTCACTTATTCTGGCTGACCTCCACTCAGGTAGAAGGTGGGCGGAGCTAGGATGGGAATTAAGGTACGCCCACATTACATATCCGGTGTATGAACATTCACTATGGCTGCAGTGGACCAGCGTTTCTGCTCAGGAAGGATCCTCACTGAGTGAAATGAGCTGGTCCACTTCTCTAAATGCTGAGGAAAGGTGCTTCACTGCTTCCTGTCTTATCTCCTTTAGCAGAGAGAACAGCTTTAACATCTAAAGCGACCACACAGACCCACGTCAGAATAATCCCGTAGCCTGGTGTGCAGCAGGATTCTGTCTCCTCCTGAGTCCTTCACGTTTCCTCGACCTCATGACGTTTTCCATCGAGCTCACAAAAACGTGTTTAAAGACAGAGGACGCCATTTTGTTGAGTCCTGGACCGCAGCCTCCCGTTCACTTCTGTTGGAGCCTGAACGGCTTACAGATTCAAGCACTTCCTATTTCGTCAGAGTTCATGTTTGACTGAGTGGATGTTCTCAGTCAGCCAATAGAAACTCAGCTGCTCTGTGTTTGTGAACGTAGAGGTTTTTATCATCATGTTATCTCACTACCAGAGAGCATCGCTCTCAGACACTGTGATCAATATTTATTTATTACCTGCATCATCACGTGACATCATGTCCTTTTCGGGGCGAGTGCAGGAAACGTCATGTGACCGAAGCTTCAGGTGATGATGTCACTAATGACACTAATTTCACAGCAGGTGAAATCAGTCTGTGCTCTTCACTGCAGACTGGAAACGTGAGCTGCCACCAGGCCTCATGTCACGTGTTTCTAGTGAAACTGTAGTAGAAAATAAAAGAACACTCCTGCACCAACCAACAGTCAGTGTCCTCTGGACCTCATTCCAGTTCTCTGCAGCCATCACAGAGTCTCTCTCGAACCTTCGCTCTGCTGTCTTTACGTGCCGGGACTCTGAGTCCTCGCAGCTCTTCATCAGAGTCTGAACAGGAAGTCCTTCCTGAGCTCTCAGTAACAACTAACTGGTTTCTAACTGATTCACTAAATCAGGTTTCACCATTAAACTTCAGAAATGTCTCAGCTAGTAATGACTTTAGTGACGTGTAAATCTGTTGCTAGGAAACATCTGTAGCGCCATCCAATCAGGAGCAGCCATCTATGTAAACAGGAAGTCACTGTAGCATCACAAGCTAGCATAACTTCCAAACATGACAGTTTTAGAGGCTAAAAGATAAATCTGTTTTATTTCTGTCTGCGTACATGGAGACATCTGAGTGTTTCAGTTAGCAGGAAACGTGGTTATGCTAAGCTAACTGTCATTATTAAAGAGGTTAAAGAGGTGCTGCTCACTGAACCTGCTGTAAACTAAATGATGTGACTGTGATGAAACTCATCAGTGCTGCTGTTCGTATTCACATTTCTTACCAAATGTATCAAATCTGCACTTCAACACGCCGTCTACTGTTTCTAATCTGCCTGAACCTGCGAGTCCACCTGTTGGGACCTACATCATGACATTTATATAAAACAGACTGCGCCACCACGAGGCCACGCCCCTTACAGGTGTGGTTCCCCCACTTGTTCCTGAGGATGCTGGGAGAGAGGGTTCTAGCAGAATCTGAAGGTGCAGTTACACTTTCAACAGCAGTGATCAGATGTTGTGGCCCTTTGCTCAGGTGTGCGTTCAGCAGCCCAGCTTCACTCCACAGATTCATCACACCTGTCTTCCACCTCTCAGAGGAATGGATCTTTGTTCATCCAGCACCGCAGCAGCTCACAGCGATTCAAACAGGTGTGTGGTGAAAACAGAGAGAGCTACCTGAAGTCAACAAAAAGAAAATGTGACAGCGTGACATCATAGAGCATGTGAGCAGGGACACGGAGTAGCCAGGTGGGCCCCTTTCTAATGCCACCATCCCATCATATCCACTGATACCTGACATTACTGCAGGACGTTCCTCTACATCCGATTTTATTTTGAAAACAGGATTTGGGGCGTCACTTTGTGTAACTGGTCAATGACATTTACAGTGTAAACTGCAGCGTGAGGCTTCATGACAGGCCTGTTACTATGACAACACTGCTGTTTAAGTGTGTTTGCTGTGTGTTAGAGACCCTTGCTGTCTCTAAGGAAGCAGCCGGCCAGGCTGCCGGCTGCTGTCTGCGCGCCCCCCCCATGTTAACACGTGTTAACATGCCTGAGCTCTCTGCGGGAGGAAGGGCTCGTTCCTGCTGTGTTTGGGCTTTTTTAAATGGTGTGGTGGTTCTCACCTGTTAGTCTGCAGCAGGTACAGCAGCACGGAGCGCGAGGTCCTCACTGTTCATTCTGCTTTCACTTTCAGTCCCACCCGGAGTGGTTTCTCTGAAATCACGTGATCAGAAAACAGCAGCAGCATATATGTATACAGTGTGTACAGTGTGTGTATGTATATGTATATATATATATATATATATATATATACAGTATATGTACAGTATATATAGTATATATGTATACACACACATAGTATGTGTATATGTGTATATACACACATACTATGTGTATACACATATCTATATATACATATACACATACTAGGATGTCTATGGTCCCACCTGAGGACGGGGACCTCACCTGAACGCTGCAGAGATCCTCGAGAGACAAACAGCAATAAAGGACAAACCAACAGTCTATGATGACTGAGATAAGAGGTCAGAGGTCAAACTGTAACAGATGGAAAAGCCCAGAACTGCAAGAAAATAATAACAGTACAAACACTGGACTTTAAATTTAAGCTGATCGGTGTCAGGTCACTGATGAGTTCGATACGATGAAGAAGGAACTCTTCACAGGATATACACATATATATGTACATATATATGTGTACATATATGTGTGTATATATATATGTACATATATGTGTGTATATATATATGTACATATATGTGTGTGTATATATACATATATACATATAGACAGAGAGAGAGAGACAGAGAGAGAGAGAGATAGAGAGAGAGAGAGACAGAGAGAGAGATAGAGAGAGATAGAGAGAGAGAGAGAGAGAGAGACAGAGAGAGAGAGAGAGAGAGAGACAGAGAGAGAGTCAGAGAGAGAGACAGAGACAGAGATAGAGAGATAGAGAGAGAGACAGAGATAGAGATAGAGAGAGAGAGAGACAGA
>VMKM01004762.1:0-12906 GCA_008360985.2 Macquaria ambigua | reverse complement strand
TCCTCTTCCTCTTCCTCTTCCTCTGTGGTGTTTTTCTGGGTCATGCACGGGGAGGGAGGCGGGAGGTTTTGGGAGATTTGGGGAATCTTATTTTAGTCGTTCCACATTTTCCAACAGACTGCTCGTCTCCTCATCAGCCCTCTGCTGTATTTAACATCACACAGATACACATCATCATCATCATCATCATCATCATCATCATCATCATCATCATCATCATCACCACCACCACCATCATCATCTCTCCTTTCCAGTAAAATCTAATCCCATTTCTTGCTCTCGTGTCTGTAAAATGGTGTCTGTTTTTGTGCTACATGTTCTGGTTCAGAGTGAGACGTCTCCACAGCTGCTCTGCAGATGTTCATGATATCTTTGGTGGACGTTCGTTGTCCTCAGAGGATGAACCCTGATGATGTTGGTGACCTCTGATCACATGGCATCAGGTCACAGGCTGAGCGCCACCTTCAGGTCAAAGTTTACAGATTTCAAATCTGTACAAATCTTTTAAAATCTTCTGAACCAGCTGATTTCTGTCAGCTGATTTTTGTCAGTTGTTGTCATTACATGATTATTTCCTGATAAATAACAGAGATGTTGCAGTATGTTCTCTTGTGAACGACTGAGGTGGGATTTTATTTTTTTCCTGCAGATATTTTTTTCATTCTGACAGCTCATCGATTGATCAGTTTATGTTGCAGAGTGTGTATTAATAATAATTCATTGGACACTGGTACACATCATGTGTGTTTACATGCAGTGTTAATTTTGGCACCTGATTTTGATTTGATTTTGATGGAAATAAATATGATTGGTGGTTACCACTCAAGCCGAATTTTCCAAAACACCAAAACCTTTTGCAAAAATATGTCTGGTTTTATTTTCTGAAGTGAGTTTTTGACAATAAGAAAGAAACAAAAAGGCCAGATTCAGAATGGAAGTCTTGTGTCTGCAAATTAAATGAGAACCGAGCTTCATCAAAAGAAAAGAACTCCAAAGCCATCTGATTTATATGTTGTATTTAAACGTTTATTGAACCAAATACAGTAGAAATGTAAAAAGGAGACATTTTTAGCAGTTAGCGTGGAGCTGTTTGTTTGTCCCTTTATATTTTTTACTTTAAAAGAGGGGTTCCCAACATGGGGGTCAGGTCACAAAGTCTGAGGGTTCACAAGAGCCCAAATGCATGTTTCCCCTAAACTTCTGATTGCTGTGGAAGTTTAGATTTTATTTCAAAGCCGGTATCACACAAGCCGAATTTTCCAAAACACCAAACCCTTTAGTAAAAATGTGTTAAGTTTTATATTCTGACATTTGTTTTCACCAGTAATCAATAAAGAAACTCAATTTACAGATTTCAAATGGAAGTCTTGTAGTCTCTTTGCCAGAATCTTTTTGTTGTTGTTTTCTGCTTTCTGTGTGATCCTCCAGCTTGTTAGCATTCCTTATTGTGTTTAATGGGGCTTTTAGCATCAAGCTAACTAGCAGGTTAGCATTTTTTACAGCTTTCAAAGTGTTCTGTTAGCGTCAGGCTAATGTGTTGTTCCCTGTGTGTGTTTCAGATCCGTGTGGATGGGATCCCACCGCCGGCCCAGAATGCTTTGCTGTATGAGACGGTGACGGTGGTGGAAGGGAAGCCGATCCTGAGAGACATGGTGTTCAGTCCAGACCATCGGTACATCTATCTGCTGAGTGACAGACAGGTAAAAACAAAATGTTTAACGTTCATCACATTTATCCTGGTACAGTTCACAAAGTCCATCCAAACACACTGCTGACCTGATGGTGGCGCTAAATCTGGATGTTTGCACTGCTCAGACTTAAATTAGAAAAATTGCAAAGAAAATAATTCCTGCATAAAAGAAAGTTGAATAATCAGATTTCCAATGGAAGTTCTGCATTAGGTTTTTCAATAGACAAAAAGAACGTTCTGTACGGAAGAAAGACTTAGTGTTAGTGTTAAATTAGCAGATTTCCAATGGAAGTTCTGACTTGAATTTTGTGATAATTTAAAACATACGCTGTATTAACATGGGACACACACACACACACACACACACAGTAAATCAGTGGCTTTACAGTTATTTACAAGGGAGGCTAAGTGTGTGTGTGTGTGTGTGTGTGTGTGTGTGTGTTTGAATATGAATTCTGTTGTTTTAACATCTGCAGACAGGAAGTTGTGAATGTGAATATCGGTCAGCTGGCGCCGCGATACACACTGTGTTTCTGTGTGTGTGTGTGTGTGTGTGTGTGTGTGTGTGTGTCCCATGTTAAAACTCTTATTGTACCATTGAGAGGAAGCAGAGCTGAGTTCAACAACTGTTACTTCCTGTGCAGCTGACGACACACACACACACACACAGAAATTTGTTCATATTCAGATGGTATTTGTTGATTATTCAGATGTTCTTGTCGTTTCTTGGCTCTGATGTCAGTAAACAGCTGCTTGTCAGTGAGTCTCTAAAGTCTCTGTTCCTGCAGGACTCTGATGATGTTACAGACAAACAGATCTCCATAAACTCCAACTGTTTGTGTGGAAAATAGTACTTTTAACATCTGATTTCCACCTGGAGTGTCCACAAACTTTTGGCCATGTAGTGTAGCAGCTTCATAATCAGCTACCTAATCATCATCATCATCACTGTAGTTATATTTGACAGTATGGAGACACAGAGAGGGATCAGTCCTCTCTCTGCTCTGTTTCACTGCAGTGTTGCATAAACACACTCACACACATTCACATGAAGGTTCAGGCTTCAACAGCCAATCAGAACTGCTGGCTGGTTCCCATAGAAGGAAACAGAACAGTACCATTTTGGATCAAACACAACATTTCTGTCGATGCTCTCTGTTCAGTCCCAGTTAATGTTTAATGTTCCTGCCGTTAAATAAACCAGTTCTGGTGTTCTGACAGTTATTAAACTCACAAATCTCTCTGTTTGCACTGCTCAGACTTAAATCAGAAACATTTCAATGGAAGTTCTGACTTGGATTGAAAAACTCCAGACATGAGAAAGACTTGCTGAGTTAAATCAGCAGATTTCTAATAGAAATTCTTGGGAATTTTTTTGACAAAGAAAATAATCTCTGCATAAAAGAGACTTTGAAAAGTTGAATCATCAGATTTCCAATGGAAGTTCTGCATTAGGTTTTTCAATAAATAGGGAAAAAGAAACTTTCTCTCAGGTGATGAGCTCCACCTGCAGCTGCTGCATTCACAGTCAGAAGATGAGAGTCGATTTCCACGTGGACGCCTACATGACATGAAAACACTTTCATTTTTCATGTAATTATCAAAAACATATTGTCAGCTGTGTGTGTCAGGATTATATTATCATGAACCAGAAGTCCTGCAAAATTCGTTCAGATCCTGGTGTGTCCAGGACCTTTAGAGTTCCTGCAAAACTTAAGTTTAGTTTTTTAAATTTATACACACTGCAGACGTTTGATCAAACTTGCTCTTTTTCTGTGAAAACAAGTTGCTGCCAGACTTTATATTTCAGCATCGTTGGAGTGTTAAAATCTCCTGTTTGCTTGTTGGTGAAATGCAGCGTATCTTTCATTTCACATGTGAAATTTGTGAAAACATGTACTTGTATTTAAGGGGTTTCTTTAAGCAGATGGATCTTGGCACAGGTTAAACTGAATAAAGGGTATGAATGTGAGAGACTGTATGAAAATGAAAACTGCAGAATCAGCTGTTTTATAAATGAAGTCTGGCAGAGAGATACAGCGTCGCTGTTTCTTTAAAAATGGAACCTGATAATGAGGTCAGAGAGGAGACAGGACTCCCTGTGTGTGTGTGTGTGTGTGTGTGTGTGTGTGTGTGTGTGTGTGTGTGTGTGTGTGTGTGAGAGAGAGAGAGAGAGACAATGAATGTATTCATGTGTGAACATCTGAATGAGACAGAGACAGACAGAGTGTCCGCTGTGTTTAACTGTGTTTACTGTCTCTCTGCTGCAATGGCTTCTGGGTAAAAGATACTACTACTAAACACACACACACACACACACACACACACACACACACTGACTAACTGTCTGCAAAATCAAGACAAATGTGTTACACACAGGCCTCAGGCTGTGTTACTGACAGCGGAAAACCACCAAACCACACTGAGATAACACACACACACACACACACACCCACACACACACACACAGTAAGTGATGTGGGAAAGTCTTGCATTATGGCCGTACAACCATAAAATCAATATCAAGTCAATTTAACATATTAACCTCAATAATAATAATAATAAATTGACAATCAATTAAAGGTTTAGAAATGCAGATTTATATTTATAAGTACTGTGTGTGTATCACAGCCTGATCCACCAAACGTGGATTCATCCGCCGCTGAAAATAGTCCCCAACAAAGTCACTATTTCCTCCTGTTAGTTTGATAAAAACTACAGTGAGCAGCTGTTTGAAACATCAAACTATAGATCTGTGTTTTTAAAGATTTACGTCTTCAGCAGGAACCAATGGGCTGAGAGCCACAGACAGGAAGTCAGACAGGACTGATATGTTGTTGGTTTGAGTCTGAACATGAGAAAAACATAGAAAAATATAGTCTACAAGTGGACTTTCTTTGTCCAGAGAGTTTGTTTGGGCTGCAGCCTTCACCATATTTCACAGTTTAGAGGCTAAAGTCCAACTGCAGCTTTCTTTTAGTTTATAGATGAAGTGAGTGACATGTTTGTGTCCAGACATGAGAAAAATACAGAAAATCAGCAGACTGAACCTTAAACTATAAAGTATTATCTCTCATCAGGCTGTCACACACATACACACGAGATTGACGCCCATCTTCATCTAACTTTACAAAAAAAGCGAATAAGAATATTTCCCAAAATATTGAACTTTTCCAAAGTTTCCAGTTTAAGGATCCAGACTACGTCACTTTTAATGAGCAACTTCCCTAAATCTTCCCTCTCTTCTCTCCTCTCTCCTTATATATTTAAAGGAAAAGACTTTTCCATCAAGTGTTGCTGCAACTGGATAAATCTCCCTTTCACATAGTTTGCTGATTTCATCTTCTGTCTTCTTCCTCGTGGACGTGTTTATTAATTGTTGCACTGTAAATAGAAAAAGCAGAAGCAGATAAAACCCTGATACAGACAAACAAAGTGCAGCCGGGTTGTGAATCTGCACCAAACTACATGTTAGTTTTCCATGTTTCCAGCGAGCCGCTGTCAGACTCCATTAATATGTTTTATATTTTAAACGTGTGTGTTTCAGGTGACCCGGCTTCCTGTGGAGAGCTGTGAGCAGTACAGCAGCTGCTCAGGCTGCCTGGGATCAGGAGACCCTCACTGTGGCTGGTGTGTCCTCTTCAACAAGTAAGAAACTTGACTTCATGTCTGTCACACACCTGAGCGGCTCCAACACCTCACGGTTCAGTCCAACAGCAGTGTGTTCAGTGTCGGCGGAGGAAGCAGTTACACGTGTGTCTCGCATGGTCAGCTGTCCACATACTTTTGGCCATTTAGTGTAGCTGTAACTGGAGGAGAAGAAGAAAACACACAACACTGTTCCAACATTTACATCATCAAGAGAGTGTGTGTGTGTGTGTGTGTGTTCCCATGAGGCGTCATTAATGTTTCTATAAATGGTTCACACACACACTCTACAGTCATCAGAAGTCTTTGATGTTTAGGCAGGTACAGGAAGTTCCTCTTTGGATTAGCACCAATTAGCTGTCCCTTCAAAGTAAAAGCCCCAAATTGTTGTCTTTACTGTGAAGCAGCCCGGATGTTGTGGAAGGAGAGACACAGCAGGAAAACAGATCATGTGACTGATTTGGTTTATTAAAGGATGAGGATATCAGCTGCTTATATCGTCATGGCAACACACAGAATTACTGTGAACACACAAACAGACAAACAGGTTTTCTCTTCCTGTCGTTCTGCTTCCCCTCAGCTTTTCATCTCCTCCTCCTCTCTGCCTGTCTGTCTCTCTGTCTCTCTCTCTCTCTGTCCATCTGTTGTTAATTAGCAGTAAACAGCTCATACCTTCAGTCTGCTTCACCTGTCGGCTGCTCAGACTCACCTGCACGTCACTGATAACACACCGACACACCTTCACACAACAGACAACAGAGGCTGCTATTATTGTTTTATTTCATTCATCACACGCTGCTCAACAAACTCAAGAACACGTCAGGTCACAGAAAAATGACCTAAACAAGAAATCCTTTTTGTTTGAGGAAAAACTAAAGTTCATTTCTTCTTAAGATGTGACGTAAAATCAACCAATAAATACATGTTTTAAATTTAAAATCTAAATACATTTTAAGAAATAAGCATTGTAGAATTATAAAATAAGTATCTTCATTTATAAACAAATAAACAAATACGTAAAGCTGGAATTTCAAAAGTTAAATAAGCAAATAAATAAATATTATTTAATAATAAGTTCAAATTAAAAAATATGTAAATATATTAAATAACTAAATAATATGGAATAAAAAATAAATACAAATTATAATGACAAATTTAAAATAAAGTAATTAATAACTTAATTAATACATTTAAAAATAAACAAAGAAGTAGGTAAAAATTAGAAAATAAATAAATGTGTGTGAACAGGAAACAGGTGTGTGTGCAGTGTGTTGACCCCGCGGTGACCTTTGACCTCCCCAGGTGTTCCAGACAGGAAGCGTGTGACAAGTGGGAGGAGCCTCAGCACTTCAATACCCAGCTGGACCAGTGTGTCGACATCTCTGTTACCCCGAGCAACATGTCCGTCACCTCCCCGGCAACACAGGTGCACACGCACGCACATTCTTAATTCTTCTTCCACATTAAGTAGAATCAACCAAACTTTGATGCTCCTACAACCAAGCATGACATCTCATTTTGTTCGTAAGGACCGGAGATATTGATATATTGATTGACGGTGAGACAAACCAATCTGTTTGTGTGCCAGCATCACTTAAAGAGTGGGCAGGTTGATCTGTTACTGTAGAAACTGTAGGGTGACGATCACAGAGCAGATCAATGACAGCTGATGATGACACACACACACCTTCCCTCAGGTATAAACTCTCTCTCTCTCTCTCTGTAGTTAACCATTCGAGTGCAGAACGTCCCGGCGCTGTCGGGGGGCGTGTCCTGTGTGTTTGAGGACCTGAGTGAAACCCCCGGAGAGGTGCTGGCTAAAGGTCAGGTGATGTGTATGTCACCGTCTCTGAGGGAGCTGCCGACACACACACACTCCTACGGTAAGACACACACACACACACACACACACTGTGTACCTCCGTCCTGATGGCTGTGTGTATCAGAGCAGTACTGTCAGTAATACTGAGACGTTGGTTTCAGGAGAGAAGCGAGTCGTCCAGCTGAGTCTGCGCTCCACAGAGACGGGACATCACTTCATCTCCACCAGCTTCATCTACTACAACTGCTCTGTGCTCAACTCGTGAGTCTGACCCCTCCTCTGCTACACTCCTTCTTTCCTCTCCTGTCTCCTTCTAGTTTCCTCTCCTTTTGTTTCCTCTCTCCTCTTGCCCCCCCTCCCCATATTGAGGGGGTAACGTAATCTGTGCGGCGGGCTCGCTGGTTGCCATGGTAACGGCAGCTCAGAGCCTTGGACAAAGAAAACACAGAAACACTTCCTCTCTCCGCCGGAGAGTTTTAAGTCTTTTAACATGCTGGTGTGGATAGCCGGAGGACACACACACACACACACACACACACACACACACACGCTGCTATCCACTACTGTTGCTTTTCTTTCATCTTTGTAAACACCTGCTCAGGTTCCAGGTTCAGTCAGTAACTCAGAATCCACCAGTCATGATGTCCAATCTGTATTGTTGATGTTAAATCCAGTTGAGGGTGGGTGGGGCGGTGGCGGTGGCGGTGACCAGGTCCATCCTCACCTGCTGAGGTCACCAACAGGTTAGAGATATGCTGGATGTGGAGTCAAAGACAACAATGGGCTTTAATCCCAGACACACACTGCGGCTGTGTCCAGAATCCTTCACTGCTCCCTACATAGTCGCCATTTTGTAGTGCTGTCCAAATGTAGAATTATTATACCCTATATAGTGGAAGTATCCCACAATGCATCATGAAAAGTAGTGTACAACCGATGGTCATGCATCGCGCTGAAAGAAAAACATCAGACGGACGAGAGGAGAGAGAGCAGCACGGAAACGTTTCTTCATTTTGCCGCTGACACTGTCGAGTCCTCTACATACAACTCTATAGACAGTGAGCAGGGAGGAGTGAATGATTTTGGACACAGCCTGCCAGTCAGACAGGAAGTCAGACAGGAAGTCAGACAGGACTGACATGTTGTTGGTTTGAGTCTGAACATGAGAATAATATTCAATTCAATTCAGTTTTATTTATATAGCGCCATATCATAACAAAGTTATCTCAGGGCACTTTTTCGAGTAGAATATAGAACAACACCAGGTCTACATGTGGCATGTACATGTTTTCAACCTCTCTCTCTGCCCCCCCCAGGTGTACTTCCTGTGTCAGCAGCGTGTTTCCGTGTCATTGGTGTAAATATCGTCACGTCTGCACCAACAACCTGCAGGACTGCTCCTTCCAGGAGGGACGAGTCAGCAACATGGAGGTACACACACACACACACACACCCCACTGGGGGTGGGGGGGTTCCACCTGACCGTCCAGCTGTCGAAATCCAGAGGAGAGAAAAGCTCTGACTTATTGGAGGACTTTGTTTTTGTCCCTGAGTTTTGCCTCTCAAGCTACACACAGGCTACTGCCCAACCCTCTGATAGGTGGAGGTTGTCCCTGCAGCCTGAGAGAAAGACTGCAGACACAACTCAGGGCTGAGAAAACAATCTAAACCTCTCTGCACATTTTTCAGATATAAAAACCTTTTTTACGCTCAATATTGTCTTTAAATAAATACGTAATCAATGAAATATTAGATAAGGAGGCAATACAGCAATTTACACAGCATTTCTATTTATTTATTAGACTGCCATTACTTTGGAAAGCATGATGTGACACATTTCATAATTGTACAATTTCTTGATGGATAAATACGGGTAAAAAATGTCCACACACACACACACACACACACTGAGGTCAAGCAATATCAGATTTAATTACCGAGAATAATTTAAAGAATTTGTAAAAATATATTTGAAATATAATTGTTTTAGAGCAATATAATTATTCATTTACAGTTTTTAAGCGTCAGCGTGTCGAGCTGTGGATCATATTTATTTATTTTCCTCCCTGAGTGATCGTCAGAGATGAAGAGCAGTGATGAAGGTCAGAGCTGCTCTCTGTCATTACATGGTTCAGTAAACAACAGTAAAGCTTCAGGTCAACAGTGAAGGGCACACACACACACACAGTTTAAAACTCTCCTTGCTGATGCGTTCAAGGACTCTGTGACGGATGTGATTTAAGAATCGGCTGCTTCAGGAACGTTTTCAGGAAACCTCAGAAGAGAAACAAACACGAATGTGAAGTAAATTTTGAGCCGACTGTTGAACAAGTGAAATTAACAGTTGAACAGGTAAGTGAACAGGTGATGCTGCGTGTTTCAGCAGTGTGTAGCGTATCATGTGACCAGCAGTCCTGACAAACGGATCCCTTCTTAGTTTTTAACGAGCTGAGCTGCTCTCAGGCTGCTCGTTATCTCGTTAGCAGAGATCGTGCTGTTTGGGCGTCTCGTCGACGTGATTGGTGCTCAGTGTCATTACAGGGTGACAGTAACAACCTCTGATTGGCTAATTGGTTAATAGAAGATGAATAGCCTCTTAATTGACATGAAAGCGTCCAATCACAGCAATTAATGTTAATTACCAGGCAATTAGGATGACTAAAGAGAGAGAGGAGGAGGAGGAGGAGAGAGTTGTGAGTCTGAGAGGAAGGAAAAGGGTTTCAGGAAAGAGACAAAGAGAAAAGGGAAGGATGGATTTTATTTTTCTGATTTAACCTTTATTTAACCAGGTTAAAGTCTCTTTCAGATTAAAAGTCACAGAACTGAAAACACAGGAAGGCTGAAGAGAAGCTGTTCTGACTGTCTCTGAGATTCTTAAAAATGATCAGTCTCTAATCAGATTGATTCAAAGTCGGTGTTCTTCCTCAGCTCATCATCACTCGTTCCCGTGAGATGTTTTACACTTTCACTTCCTTTTTCTTCTGTCGTCAGTTTCACATAAAAACATTTCTGTCTCTTGTTTCTGTCACAGAGGTGTGACAGTCTGTCTCAGGTGAGCTGAGTGTTTGGATAAATGTCGAGTGTTTGCTGAGACACACACACACACACACACACACACACACACTCACTGTCACACAGTCTCCACAGTCGCTGCTGGCGTCCGCTGTGCTCTGGTCCACTTCCTGTGGAGCTAATGGTCTTCCTGTCAGTCACAAGGCAATTAATTACCGTGGCGACGCTCGTTAATAAAGGTGTCACCCCACTGAGAGACGTGGTCAGAGTGTGTGTGTGAGTGTGTGTGTGTGTGTGTGTGTGTGTGTGTGTGTGTGTGTGTGTGTGTGTGTGTTTCCTGTAGCCTCAGGAAGTTCCAAAGCTTGGATCTGTCACCAGCTGTCCATTACTGAACACACACACACACTCTGACTGTGTCTCTGTCCTCAGTCAGTGGTGACAGACTGTGATAAGCTATCTGCCTTTGTTGGCTGTGTGTGTGTGTGTGTGTGTGTGTGTGTGTGTGTGTGAGTACACACAGGCCGTTAAGGGATTCTTAGTATATATCCATAAAAATCTACAATAACATTTCTAATAACCAGTATCTGTTAATATAAACTGTATTTTGTCTTTTCTCATGTATGTAGTTAGTTAGTTAGTAATCCTGCCCACCACCAACATTCAAACCACAGGACTGGATGCTGCTGTCACTCCCAAATTGATTGACAGGTCATTTAATACAGGCGCTAACAGTAGGGGGAAAATAGGGGTTATTAATAATTTGTAATGCTGCTACATTTAAAGCTGCTCTAATCAATAATTCATATTAACAAAGGATGAAATGTCTCTGTGTAAAGTTAAAGTGTCTCTGGTAGATGTGACTCTACAGAGGATCTCTTAGCCTCTTTTAGTTGCTCTGTGTCTGCTGGAGGTGGAAGTAGGCAGCCGAATGCTAACATGTTAGCTACAACTACTTTATAAGCTGATGCTTCGCCGTCTTTCTGCCCCTTTTTCTGTTAAATGACATTCAGTTTAGGGGCAAATTAAACAGTTAAACAGTTAAACAGCTAAAATA
The DNA here is from genome assembly GCA_008360985.2 of Macquaria ambigua. Taxonomy (NCBI): domain Eukaryota; kingdom Metazoa; phylum Chordata; class Actinopteri; order Centrarchiformes; family Percichthyidae; genus Macquaria; species Macquaria ambigua. Next base: position 1,680 of record VMKM01004762.1, on the reverse strand, counting down.
GTTTGGTTCAGGTTAGCTGACAGTGTGTTTATCAGCTCAAACAGTGTGGATGAGGCTAGCTAACAGTTCAGGTTAGCAGTTAAAACTGTTAAGTTCAGGTTAGCTAACAGTTGAATATTTTGGTCCAGTTTCTAGGCTCAGATCGGATGATCATGATGCTCCGTACTGGAGGTGGAAGTTGCTGACTAAAAACTATAACTACTTTATAAGATGATAATATGTCAATGTTGTGTTCACACCTTGTTCTGCTGCCAACAAGTGGCCAAAAATCAGAGAATGCACCTTTAAATTTTAACAGCATGTAAAGTTTGTTTACTTCAGTGATGTTTGTAAAAGCATAGTTTTATCTCTGTCTTATCCATCACTGTGGTTTGGTTCCAATACACAAACATTTAATAAGCTGCTCTCCATTGATTGTGATGAGTTCTGTCCCCATATGGTTGATCCTTGGAGTCCCACAAGGATCAATATGAGGCTCCTTCCTATTCGCTCTGTACATGAATAATTTATTTTCCAACTAAACGCTGTACTGTCCACTTCTATGCTGATGATACCGTGTTGTATTCCATCGACTCTAACACAAACCAGACCTCCTCCAGAATACTGTCTACTTTAGACGACCTCCAGACCTCTTTTATCAATTTAAAGGATCCAAACTGCAAAAAAAGACAAAACGCATGCATCTCATATTCATCAGTCCATGCCCTCAGTGGTGGAAAATAAAAAACTAAATGAACTGAAAGGAAAACTGTTGAGTTATAGTAAGAATATACTGTAATTCATGGTCAGACTTACAGTGTGTTGACACAGATAGCAGAGTGTATTAACTCCCCTCCCTCTGTCTCGCTGCAGGGTTGTCCTCAGATCCTCCCCACCTCTGACATCCTGGTCCCGGCAGGGATGGTTCGTCCAATCACGTTGCGAGCCCGTAACCTCCCCCAGCCTCAGTCGGGCCAGAAGAACTACGAGTGTGTGTTCAACATCCAGGGGAAAGTTCAACGCATCCCAGCCGTCCGCTTCAACTCGTCCTGCATCCAGTGTCAGAACACCTCGGTGAGACACACTACACTACCCAGCATGCACTGCTCCTCAGATTACACAGGGCGAGGAAGAGGGGGCTTCCAGTGTTTTTAAAGTGTTTCTCTGTTATCCCGAAGAATCTGATATATTGTGTGTATCAGCAGTATTAGTAGTACAAACAGCAGTAGTAGCAGTATTTATAGCAGTGTCAGTATTAGCTGAATCTGCAGTAGTTAGTAGTATTAGTAGTGGAAGCAGCAGCAGTAGTAATATTACATGTAGCAGTATTAGTAGTGGAAGCAGTGGAAGTAGTAGTTGAAGTAACAGTAGTGGTTGTCAAGGCGATATTTGTATATGAAGCATCATCAGTATCATCAGTAGCAGTGGTTGTCATGGTGACACTGTCTGTGACATCACAGTGTGACGAGTCAGTAATGATGGAGGCTGTTTGATCTGACAGGTTGAGTTTTGATTGGCTGAGAACTGAACAGAATAAAACACAGAGAGCAAGCAGAATACAAAACACACACACACACACACACAGACCAACACTCACACACACACACACACACACACACAGACCAACACTCACACACACACACACACACACACACACACACAGACCAACACTCTCACACACACACACACACACACACACAC
>VMKM01004761.1:0-12909 GCA_008360985.2 Macquaria ambigua | reverse complement strand
TTTTTCCTTGCCACTGTCACCTAGTGCTTGTTCGTGGTGGGAACTGTTGGGTCTCTGTAAATATAAAGAGTCGGTCTAGACTTGCTCTACTAGAAAAAGTGCCCTGAGATAACTTTGTTATGATATGGCGCTATATAAATAAAACTGAATTGAATTGAATTTAAAGGAAATAAAGAGGATATCAGTGATGGTGTCGGCCCAGCGATGTCCTGATTCAGGCTCACATGTTGAACGAGGCTCACCTGACAGCAGCTTAATACAAACACAGCCAAAGTCAACTTTTAACAGATACTGGTGTCCCTGGAGTTCTCAGAACTGGAGCAGTTATTAATCATTGTTTGGAAATATGTCCGATTCATGTTTGCTACACTAAACTCAGTAAACAGCATTATGAAATCACAGATGTCACACCCTGTGTGCTGTTCTGCATCACACTTCTACAGAAGAAGTGTGATGCAGAACAGCACACAACGTGTGAATGATGTTTTATTTTTATAGCACTGAGCAAATGTTTTCTCTTAGGAGACATTAAGTGAGGCTTGCATCTCTCTGTCAATCAACATATCAATGGCCCCCATAGACAAAATGAGCTTGTAAATCCTCCTTTTGTGTTTTTATGGAAATCAAGCAACATGTGAGCTTCAGAGTTTGGTTGTGTCTCATTCTCCTTAATAGTATTATTATTATTTATTGGTTATGATGCTTCAGTGAACTGTTCACATTCTAGTAGTTGAGCCATGAAGTCAGAAAGGTCAGTGACATGTTTGATTTTAATAAAACCTGAGTAAATCCTATTTTATTTACTAGCTTTGAGGCTCCTGTCAGTTTCACCAAAAACCTCCCACACGTCACTGGTTTGTTGGATTATTGTTCTGTAATGAGCTCTCATATTTGACACCTTCACAGTTCTAATAAAATGCAGTTTGTAACTTCTTTCCTAGGTGAACCTAAATTCTATAATGCATCACAAATCTTGACTATTTAAATCAAATAAATCTTCATTTTCAAACAGTCCATCTATAGTTGAAGCTAATGAGAGACTGTGAGAGGCTGATAACTGGAAGTAGCTCTTGCTCTAGTTCATACGACTGTTAAACTCCAATAACAGAAATCCTATTAGACTTTTTGGGGATTTGAGAGAGGTAGCACTGCATAAAAAGAAAACAAAACAACGGTCAAAGATCGAAGGCTGAGATCAGAGTCTCTATGAGGCAAGTTTCAAAAACACTGGTTCCTACATTTCCCATAATGCAATTCAATTGGGTCTTTCATTAGAGCCCCCCTGCCTCCTAAATCCCACCTCTTTAAAAACACCCCCAGTTTGTAATGCAGGCTTCCTGTTCTGTTTGAACACAAAGAAAGTAAAACGTTTTTAAAATGCACTCTGTGTTTACTGCTAATTAGCTAATGTTAGCATGCTAACACGCTAAACTAAAGACAGTAAACGTGGTATACATTACACCTGCTAAACATTTAGCATTTAGCTCGAAGCTCCATCTCTCAGATATACCTCACCCACCAGCTGACTTGTTTGTCCAGCACGTCCCACAGATGCTCGATTGGATTGAGATCTGAGGAATTTGGAGGCCAAGTCAACACCTTGAACTCGTTGTCGTGTTCCTCAAACCATTCCTGAACCATTTCTGCAGTGTGGCAGGGCGCATTATCCTGCTGAAAGAGGCCACTGCCATTAGGGAATACCGTTTCCATGAAGGGGTCTACTTGGTCTGCAACAGTGTTTAGGTAGGTGGTTCGTGTCAAAGTAACATCCACATGAATGGCAGGACCCAAGGTTTCCCAGCAGAACATTGCCCAAAGCATCACACTGCCTCCGCCTTCTTCCCATAGTGCATCCTGGTGCCATGTCTTCCCCAGGTAAGCGGCGCACACGCACCCGGCCGTCCACATGATGTAAAAGAAAACGTGATCCATCAGACCAGACCACCGTCTTCCATTGCTCCGTGGTCCAGTTCTGATGCTCACGTGCCCATTGTAGGCACTTTCGGCAGTGGACAGGGGTCAGCATGAGCACCCTGACCGGTCTGCGACTACGCAGCCCCATACGCAACAAACTGCGATGCTCTGTGTGTTCTGACACCTTTCTATCAGAACCAGCATTAACCTTTTCAGCAATTTGAGCTACAGTAGCTTTTCTGTTGGATCAGACCACACAGGCCAGCCTTCGCTACCCACATGCATCAGTGAGCTTTGGCTGCCCATGACCCTGTTGCCAGTTCACCAGTTTTCCTTCCTTGGACCACTTTTGGTAGGTACTGACCACTGCAGACCAGGAACACCCCACAAGAGCTGCAGTTTTGGAGATGCTCTGACCCAGTCGTCTAGCCATCACAGTTTGTGTTACCATGAGCCATCAAGGCAGCAGAGGAAGAACCCAAATGCAGAAAGGCAGGGAGGCTGAAGCAATTCCAAGATTAAAGAACAAAGGGAGAGGACCGGTATATATAGGGGAGGAGACAACGAGGGAAACAGACACAGGTGAAAACCATCAAAACTGGAGGGAAAGAACAAAGACAGAAAATAAAGGCACACAAGAAAACAAGAACAGTGATTTCAAAATAAAACAGGAAACGACAAAAAACACAGAGTCCTAGTGATCATGACAGTTTGGTCCTTGTCAAAGTCGCTCACATCCTCACACTTTTCCTGCTTCCAACACATCAACTTTGAGGACAAAATGTTCACTTGCTGCCTAATATATCCCCCCCACTGACAGGTGCCACTGTAACGAGATAATCAATGTTCTTCACTTCACCTGTCAGTGGTCATAATGTTATGGCTGATTGTTGTCTATTATATATTCATACACATATTTCTTTCATATCCCTTCCCTTTTACATATTTCCTTGCACACACACACACACACACACACACACACACACACACACACACACACACAGTACCAGTCAAAAGTTTGGACACACCTGGTTTTTATTTATTTTAATTATTTTCTACATTGTAGATTAATACTGAAGACATCAAAACTATGAAAGAACACATATGGAATTATGTAGTAAACAAAAAAGTGTTAAACAAATCAGAATATGTTTTATATTTTAGATTCTTTAAAGTAGCCCCCTTTTGCTTTGATGACAGCTTTGCACACTCTTGGCATTCACTCAATCAGTTTGAGTTCCACATGAAATATTATCTTGCATGTTTCTAACAACAAGCTCCTGCGGTTACAAACATTATGCAAACAAAGCTTCAAGCTGGTGGTGGACGTGGAGCCTGTAGATGTGTATTTTAGTTTGAGTTTCTCTGTGTGTGTTGTCAGTGTACCGGTCTTTAGATCCTGGTTCTGTGGGAGACGCCAAGATGAGTAACTGTATATAAGAGCTGGTGTTTCTGTTGTTCAGCAGCTCCACGCAGGACGACTGACGCTACAGACACTGAGAAGAAGAAGAGAAGATCATTCTGCAGCAGGTTGGCTTACAAACTGTCACTGATACTGACTGAACTGCAGGTCGTCTCTTCCCTGAAGTGTTACTGACATGTCGCTGTCTGTCTTTATTGAAGGTAATCATCATCTTTGACATCTGCTTCGTCTCCACCATGAAGATGCTGACTGTGTTTGCACTTCTTTGTGCCATGATGGCTCTGACCAGAGCTGCTGGTGAGTATTACTCCATATGTGTGTGAGAGAGAGATTTGTCTATACACAGCAAAAAGAGTAGATGAAGAAATGAACTCACTAGTGGATCAAAATGTCTTTCCAGCTCTTCCAGACGCAGAGGAAGAACCTGGAACAGAGGAAGCTACTGTCGAGGGTGAGTGTATATTTCTTTAGATTTATGATCTAATATATGAGACATGAGTATTACTGCATGTACAGAGAAAGAAACTGAATGCATTCATAATTACACACTGACAATAGCAGACAACTTAAATCAGTAACTGCTGTTCAAACTGTGCAGCTCTTCAGTTTGGTCAGTGGGTACTTTTCCAGAACTCTACTGAAATACACTTTGTCATGAGGTTCTCCTGTAATCAAACAGAAAGACTGCATCCACTGCTACTGTGGACTCATTATCCTCTCTTGTCTGTCTGACTTCAGGAGAGAGTCATGTTGTCAAGAGGGCTGCACATTGTCACGGTGGTTGGAAAGGTTTCCGCTTTGTTCCACAAGCCATGACTTGGGCTCAGGCTGAGGTAATCAGGATTATCTTTATTCAGTGGAGCTTTTACACTGAGTTTATTCTGTTCACTACTTTCTACACTCAGTTAATTGGCCTCCTTTTGGCTTCTTTCTCTGCTGTAGAAAAACTGTGAGTCCATGGGTGGAAACCTTGCATCAATACACAGCATCCAAGAGTACGAGGAGATTCAGAGGATGATAGTGAGCGTCACTCGTAATCTGACACCAGCATGGATTGGAGGGTCTAATGCACAAGAGGTATATTATTCATAATTATACATTTTACAAGATATTTAATTAAAGTATTATTGTCTTGACTTTTATTTGTGCAATCTTCTCTTCTGTTTTCAAGCTGCCATACTGGTTCTGGATTGATGGTACACGTTTCCTCTTTACTACCTGGTGTCGTGGAGAGCCTAATAATGCTGGAGGCAATGAGCGCTGTCTACAAATTAATTGGGAAGGTAAATTAAAACACATCATTTTCCTTGAGAGCTCACAGACTGTATGATTGGTGTAAATGGTAAATTTAAACATCTCTGTGTAGCAAAGAACGTCTTTCTGGATTTCAAATTCTTTGGCTTTATGAAATCAACACATGGCATTATATATTACAAAATGTACACTATTGGTTTTGAGGTTGATTAGTAACCTATTAATACAGCTATAAAATCCAGACAGTATATCTCAGGATGATTCGTCTACATAATGATGCTCCATTCAACAGTTTCAGGTTTGACTGCTGTGTTTTTGGTATCTACAGGTCAGAAATGCTGGAATGACCTTACATGCGCCGCATCCCTCCCATCTGTCTGTGCCAGGAAGGGCTGATAAAGACATGAAAACCTGCCAACAGCACAAACTCAGTTTGTGTTTGTGTTTGCTCGGAAACTCTTCTCTCTTTACGCCACCAGTCTCATATATATGACTGTGTTATAAAAAGCTTTTAGCACAACTTTACTCTGCAGAGTGAACTCTTCTTTCTTGTCTTATGCAAAATTAAAAGTCTTAAGCATTGAAACCAGCTGGTCTGTGTTATTTCTCCTGTTTGTTTGGGTACAATCCTCCTGAATCTCAAAGAGCTTCAGCTGTAATACCATTAAATAATGGTTGACATTATAATTCTCAGGAGCACCAAGTGAAAGTTTCCATCCCACAAGACATCATGAGAGAGTCATCCAAACCTGTGATGGATCTACTGAACGTGTCAGACAGCATCTGGGTTAATTCAATATTGCCACCAACTGAACAAATGGACATTTCCCAAAATCTTCAAGGATCACCACGACTAAGGTGAAAAAACAAGTGTTAGATTATTTTAAAGTCTTATGGTGAGATATCCTTATCATAACGATGAGCTGTTCTTTATTAAAAACATCTAGAAAAGTATAATTTAATATAGTTTAAAGAGTTTTGTCTCACTTCACATACATGTGTATATGCAGAATATCTAACAGTACATTTGAAGCAGGCCTATGTTATCTTTGTGCAACACAAATGCCACAGCCTACTGCAGTACAGCCATGTCACAACCTGGTGGCACTGTGGGCGGCTTTACAATAAAAGCTGATTCAGTATTGTGTGAATGTACCTGTAGGGCAGCTTGCAGTACAGCCATCTGTCCACAAGGTGGTGCTGTGGTTAACTTTATAACTTTAGACAGAGGTGAAGAAATCACAAAAAATACTAAAAATTAAAGGTCTGCTGGAGGGTCTGAACAGCACTGCACTGGAAACGCTGAAAGATTTCAAAAAGCTGAACACAAGTTTAACAGTTCAAAGTCTCGCTCTTCCAAATAACCCTGAACAACACAAACAAGCATCTGGAGATGTTTACTGGCAAACAAAACGAGGAGCAGCAGGATGAATCAGTGCTCAACATTCAGAATCACAAACTTCAACATACGTGTTATTTCTGCTAAAAGTCCTGGATTCATGTCATGTAAAATTATACATGTTAACACGGCTTCTTCAAACCTTTGAAGGGAAACAATATTGTACATTTTCCTCCCACAAACATAATATAAAAGCATTTTTGTGGGCTTGACATGGTAACGTGAATTTTTGTAGATCAGATAACCAGGTTGGAGCCTGCCACCATTATTAGTACGTACTGTTAATCACTCTGACCTAATGAGAACCCTTTAAGGAATCTATGGCTAAAACGTCCTGACTAAATCATCAGAAACAGCATTTTTTATTCCTCAGGACGTCTAATGAGTTCTTTCAGTTGTAGTCAGAGCTCAGTGTTCAAACTATGATTCATGATGTCAGATTTACTGCACACACACTGAAAGATAAGTCTGGAGATATTCTAAACTTTGGTTATTGACAGCCTGATATATAAAAACTATAAAACACATCAGTGAGCCTTCATCACCATCAACACACACACACTGGAGTTTATTCACACTCCGTCCTGCTGCCCCAAATACTCACTAGAGCACCACATGTGGATTCATCCGCCGCTGAAAATAGTCCCCAACAAAGTCACTATTTCTTCCTGTTTGTCTGATAAAAACTACAGTGAGCAGCTGTTTGAAACATCAAACTATATATTTGTGATTTTAAAGATTCCCGTCTTCAGTAGGAACCAATGGACTCGGAGCTGAGAGCCACAGACAGGAAGTCAGACAGGACTGAGAGACGGACTCACATGTTGTTGGTTTGAGTCTTTTCAGAAGATTTCTTGACATTAATAAAAAAGTTAGAATATCCTCCACCTCATCCTTTACGCAGCTTTAAGCACTGCGGCACATTTTCAACACGTTTAACCACAAAACACTTTGTGACTTTTGTGTCATCTGACATGTTTAACGACTCTTTCAGTGCCGTTAACGGCATCAGTCCTTCTTTTAGGCAGAATGTGAGCAGGAGTTTGGGTCTTGCAGTAGTCTGATCCACCGTGGTGAGTCTTCATGTGTCTTTTCACACAGTGGCTCTGACTGAAGGCCAGGTCGCAGATGGAGCACTTGTAAGGTTTCTCCCCAGTGTGGACCCTCATGTGAGTCACCAGGTGTGACCTGTGCAAGAATCGCTTGCTGCATTTACTGCAGACGTGCGGCCTCTCGTTGCTGTATCTCATCCACATGATCCTCATGTGGATCTGCAACTTGTGCTTTGTATGAAACGTTTTGCTGCAGATTTCACAGGCGACTGTTGTGCCCAGGTGACTCGACATGTGATGGGATAAAATTTCAAGGTTGCTGAAGGATTGTCCGCACATGTTGCAGCGGTGCGGCTTCTCTCCTGTGTGGGTCACCCGGTGGCGTGCCAGCTCAAACTTTGAAACACGTGATTTTTGACAAAAATTCACTCGCCTCGTCTCCGTCCCCTTCGCTCTCAGAGAGGACCAGCAGAGACCAGAGACCGGCTGACGCTGATCTTTCACCTTCGGCTTCGTCTGTTTCCGTGCCTTCAGATGGTGATGTTGAGCTGCTGGAAAGAACAGGGCTGCTGTCGGAATCAGTTACAATGATTATATGAACATGCTGCCCCCTGCAGGCAGGAAGCAGCAACTACAGAAACAGTGACGTCGAGAGAAAAAGGGTTTAAAGTTTTCAGGCTGGACGGCAGATTATAAAACAGATAGAAAGGTTGTCTTCATTTTGTCATTTTGGGCTGATTATTTTACTGGAGCCAAAAAAAAAAAAATGAGACGGCAACTACTGAGATCTGCTACCTTTATGCTAAGCTAGCTACCTTTAGCAGGAGTTAAGGAGGAGTTAATCAATGAACTAATGTCAGTTTATTGAAATGGATGTTTTTCGTTTACAGATAACAACTAAACTTAGCTATAGCTTTAGCTAAGGGCTAGCCGCGGCTATCTCACAAGCTAGCTGTCATTTGATCTAGCCCTCGTACCTTAGCTGTCTTTCTATGGCAGAGAGTGCAGTAATACACAGGCAAAGAATCAATACTGTGTTTTTGGTTTTTAGCTCGGTTTTGTTACTACAAATTTAAGAAGCTGTTTTCACAGGAATGACACATTTCTCTGGCGTAATATTTTTTATAAAGTGAAACAGGTGTCAGAAAGTCAGATACAGGTTATTACTAAATTTTGACCAAATTTGCAGTTACTACATTTTGCCTTTGAAGGGCAGTAAACACTGATTGTCGAACCTTTTATTGACACACTTGTCTCAAGAGTCAGCGATCTTCTTAAGAACTGATTCCATCTGTATCCATTTGTATATAGTATATTCTATTGTAAGCAGCAGATCAAGTGTTTTGGGTTCCAGTGAAACATTAAACAGTCGACTCTCCTGATTTACCTCGTCTTCAGCCTGGTTCGATCAGAAGTGGATGAAGAATCTTGAAGCTCTTCCTCCCTGTCCTGGATTCCTTCTTGTTCCTGGAACAGTTTTGTTCCCAAATAACAAATAATTTCCAGCAAAAAGCAGCACCATCCTCTTTAAGAGTACAGAGGCACCCGCTAGCATCCAAGGATTTCCTGTAAATGTGCGCTGATGCGTACGCATTTGGAAAGCACAAAAATCAAAAAAATACCTTCAGTCGGATGAAGAGGGCTGAATGCCCAGCGGTCCTGTAGATCTCCTCAGGTGTCAGCGTCTCTACTCTGAGCGGCTGCAGTCTTTTGTTTCTGTCGGATGTGAAGACGTCAAAAGGTTCCTGAGCAGCCAGCTGAGGGAAGGTGGACCTCAGCAGCTCCAGGAAGCCCGCCTCCTGCAGGCCAAAAGGACACCTCACCTCCTGCACCGGGTACTTCCTAAACACTGAAACACAAGAGAGAAATTTACTCAGTAAGTGCAGTACTTGAGTAAATGTACATGAACCAGCTACATTCGTTCACTGGACGCTACAAGAGTTAGTAAAATCCTGAGAACAAAATGCGAGGGAGGAGAGACGCCTGCAGAGCTACTGCGACTAGCGTTAGCATGTTCCTGGCTTGCTAGCAATTTAGCCGTTAGCTCGCCAACTACACAAGTTCACCAATTAGCCCTGCGAGTAGTCCCTACGTCTTAAATTTAAACGTACCGTTGGCTGAGAGCACATCGATCTGAGAGTCCTCTAGGATGCGGATCCTAAGATCTACGTGGGTCGGTGGTTCACTGATCCAAGGTCTGCCAGCACTCCTCCTGTCAGACTGAACTGTGGGAGTCAATAACCTGAAAAATAAAGGCATGGTGGTGTTATATCATAATGTTTTAATGTTTGTTGAGAATCTAAATCCATCATTTTTACAGGAATGAACCGCTTCATAATCTGCTTCTGTGAGATGTTCCTGATCCTCCTCTTCATCTTCCTCCATCTGTACCTCAGTGTAGCAGATGAGGCCCAGACCCCCGCTGTCCTCCACACCTGGACACACATGGGGTAACGGTCTGTGAAAATTCACAGTTTAATCCCCTTTTATTGTTTACAGGGGGCATAGGTTTTTGGTTTGTGTCAGATGCCATCAGAAAACTAAAACAGGCTACAACTGTGATAACAAACTTAATTCACTGTATTTAAAGACATACTGGGCATATTTGTACTGCTCTTCATCTTCAGGGAGTTCACCTCCTCCTCCTCCAGCCGCCAGCTTACAGACAGGAAACTGATCATCTGGATCAGAGACAGACAGTTTTGCTTTTAAGATTTTAAGACTTAGATTACTGACACAAATGTTCATACATAAATAAAACCCTTATTTGAGCTACTTTATATAGTTAGCTAGTTTTAATTTACACAGTTAGCTAGTTTTAACTGCTTTATATACAGTTAGCAGCTGCCTCCTCTGCCGCTCGATCTCCTGCCTCAAACCCGCAGCCTCCTCCTCGTAACCGGCTACGGTTCTCTCTACAACCGCTAAGATTTCCTGCGCGGCTGTTGTCAGTTTCTCGGCGATGATTCCTCTCAGTATCTCTGCATTAGGCACGTTACTGAGACTCTCCATGTTGTTACTGTGGGTCCAGCTCAGCATCTTCACCGCACGGAGGTGTTGTTCCCGCAGAAATACGCGGGAATGTTTAGACCGGATGTTGCCCCCGGCGCAAATGTTGTCCGACTAGAAACATAAGCTAAAGCGGAAAGCCACGCTCTTAAACGAAAGGTGGCGCTGAAGGCACAGTTATCACAGTTAAAAGTAATTTAGTGGGAAGATGTTGAAACAGTAACTTACAGTCTAACGGTAAGGGCAGCCTCACACAAAATTAAAGTAATAATATGAAATATGTGAAATAAAATGTAATGTTTTCCTCTGACCACACCCACCATCAGCCAGGTGTGGTCCAATGAAAGCAAGTACATTTACTCAAGCTGTATTTAAGTACAGTTTCGAGGTACTTGTACTTGAATATTTCCATTTTATGCTACTTTCTACTTCTACGCCACCACATCTCAGAGACAAATATTGTACTTTTTATTGCACTACATTCATTTACTTTAGTTACTTTGCAGATTCAGATTAATAATACAAAATATAATCAAACTAATGATGATGTATTATTACAGGTTAAGACTTTATTGATCCCCAGGGGTAAGTTCACAAGCTAGCAGTATATTAAACTCCACCTTTACCAGCTGCAACATTAATGCATCAATAACTATAAATGAGGCCATTCTGCATAATGAGTACTTTTACTTTTGGTACTTGAAGTTTATTTTGACACATGATGAAGTGAACTCGAAACGTTGGTAACTAAAACTTAGAAACAACAAAACCTGAAAAGATAAACCCCACGCTGATAACAAGTTATATTTTATGTTGTTCAAATGTGTAAATTATTAAACTTTGTTGTTGTTTTTTCACACAGTAGAAAAGAAACTTGAGTCTTTCAGGACTTCAGTCCATCCACTGCTGACTGTTCGTCCCCCTGGTGGATCCTCATGTGTGTTTTCAGACAGTGGCTCTGAGTGAAGGCTTTGTCGCAGACGGTGCACTGGTACGGTCTCTCCCCGTTGTGCGTCCTCATGTGGACTGCCAGGTGTTCTTGGCGAGAGCACGCTTTCCCACAAACACCACAGACAAACGGTTTGAGGCCTGAGTGTGTTTTCAGATGACCTCTGAGAATACTGATGGTGTTAAAGGCTCGTCCACACTCTGAGCATTCGTACGGTCTCTCCCCAGTGTGGATTATCATGTGTCTCCTCAGAGCTCCGTGAGACGACAGTCCTTTTCCGCATTCGCTGCACGCGATCTTCTCCTTGCTGTGTGTTTTCAGGTGAACCCTTAACTGAGCTGGTGTGTGGAACGTTTTGCAGCAAACGTCGCAGAGGTGCGTTCTGTCTCTGCCTGTGTGAATTTTCTCATGTTGTTTCACTTTTGCAGGAGTTAAAAACCTCTTCCCACAAACCCGGCAGCCGTAACGTTTTTCCCCAGCGTGAGCCAGCATGTGTTGGGATAAAGTCCGAAAGTGACCGAGAGATTTACCGCACAAATCGCAGCGGTAAGGCTTCTCACCCGTGTGGGTCCTCCTGTGAATCCTCAGCAGCTGTGGGACACCAAAAGACTGATTGCAGATATCACATTTGTGTGGTTTCTCCTCCACGTGCTCCCACCGGTGAGCCCTCAAACTATTCTCACGCGTATATGCTTTATGGCAGATATGACATTTGTATGGTCTCTCTCCTGTGTGTATGGTAGCATGCCTCTCTAGATAAACAGCGGTGAGGAAATACTTCCCGCAGACGTTACAGCTGTGTGTTTCCTGGTGACGTTGGAGATGGCTCCTCAGCTCCTCTGCAGACTCTGAATGTTCTCCACACACTCCACAAAGCCTTCCTGGATCGTTCACGTGACTCCAGGCGTGTTTAATCAGCATGTTGGTTGACCCGCACAGAGCTCGGCAGACTTTACAGGACAGAGGAGCATCACTGCTCTCCGTTGCCGCCTTCGGAGACGACCGCGTCTGTCTCCTTCTCTTTGTTTTGACTCTTGAACGTTTGACTCGTTGCGTCCTCTTCATCTTTGATGAGCTCGGTTCAGCTTCACTCTTCTTCAGCTCCTCGTCATTCTTGTCTGGTTTCCAGTCGTCATCTCCGTCATCTTCCTCCACTACATCATCATCATCTCCCATGTCCCCTTCGCTCTCAGCTGCAGAGCGGGCAGAAGAAGGGGCACTGAGGTCGTCTGGTTCTGATATTCCACGTCGTTCTCCGTCTTCCTCTGTTTCCACTTGTTGCCGCCTCGAGCTGCAGGACAGACGATCTGCTTCGCTGGTCTCCGCTTGTTCCACAGGACTGTTGTGGGAACTGAAGGCAGAAAACACAGAGTCCCATTATTTTAATGTGCCTTCATCTTTGGCAGTACCAGAATGTGCTTACTGAGGACACGAACTCAAACACTGAGCTGAACATTTCAGCTACTTGAAACAAGAAGTTTAATGTGTAATATGGAAGCTTTAGGCTCCTAAAGATCCCGTCCTCATTGTCTTTTTTTGACTCACTGTGCATGTGGCCTGTTTTCATCATTTCTAATGTCGTTGATTTCGTCTTCGTCTTTCCTCTGCAGAGGAGGACGCTGCTCTTCGCTGTTCAGGGGTTCCTTTGCTGCCTGGAAGAAATCAACAGTTGACTTTTTAAATCGTGAAATGATTAATTCCTGACCTTTGGGAGCAAAGGTCCACTCAACCAGCTTTTCAGCTGCATCTCTTCATCACGTGACTCAAGTTTCACGGCTCACTGATGTGTTTTTAATCACTTGGATGCAGAGGAATCAACTCGGTCGTTAGTGAAATAAAATCTACCTTTACTCGGATATAGAGGGCTGATCTTCCTCTCCCCGTGGATTTGATGGACCGTTGGATCTCC